>CM038796.1:179454128-179494762 GCA_021764765.1 Vicia sativa | reverse complement strand
AATGAAGATCTGATTCTTGAGATGATGAGGATGATGAAGACATTTTTGATGGTTTTGAGGATGAAAGCGAAAATGGCGAGAGAGTTTGAAGTTTCTTATGGGTGAAGAAAGAGTGATACTACTTTCAAAAGAGGAAACTATTATATATGTGGGTGTCCTCTTCCTATTCTTGGACCTTTAAAATAGGTGAAAATACCTAAATAACCCCTTATAAATAATTGAAATAAAGTCCACTGTCCCTTGTTGTGAAGCTCAATTCGTTGCCACCGCTCTCTTCGACAAATACCAATTTGTCCCTTAAAGTCTTAAATTGACCACCCTCTGAAGCTTTAGTAACAATGTCACAGTACAATGTCATGACATCACATGTACGACATTGTACTCAATCGATATCTGCTTCATCCGATCATCCTAGAGCAATTGCTATCATTTGCTATGTATTCAGCTTTAACATTGTATAGGAACACAGTTTGCTTCTTCACGAACAAGGAATAAGATTGTTTCTCAAGAAGACACATCCATCAAAGACCTTTTACCTCAGCTTTGATCAACACTTTCTCCACTTGTTTTCTTGGACAACTTCTAAATGTTAGGGAGCAGGATTCCTTTGTAGCAGCCATTCTTCATTCAGTTTCTTGACAAAATTCCTTGCACACTTGCTCATGGGAGAAGTGTTGAGTCTTCCATCTGTGAGACTTGCGGTCAAGAAAGTGAATCAACTTTCCAATGAGGCTCGTCCCAGTTCAGCTTGCATTTGGTTGTCAAAATGTCTCACAATTGTGTCAGGTATTCCTCTAAGAACTATATGATTAACATAAATTTGAGCACCATGATCTCTCCTTTGATAAAAGAGTGTTTTATCAAGATTCCTCTCCTATATCTTGACAATAAGGTGCTTGGTTAGCCTTTCAACCTTAGATCTTAGTACTTTGCTTGATACTTTAGGGTGGTCAGATGTCTAGACATTGAGTGTGACATTAAATTTCATCGATCTTATACCCACCACAGTTCTCCTTTATCCATGTGAAATCTTGGTCTCCTTGACTCCCTCTATGGGCCAGTCCTTTTCATCCCTACGAGATGTGGATGACCCAGTTCTTGCTGCCACAACTTTACTTCCTCTTCATCTTTATCATAGAACACAAGAAGATAGGTGGTGTTCAGATTCCCATGTGTTGAGTTGTCCTTTGATCGACTCCTCTCATAATCACTACTTGTTCATCATTGATTACAAGACATTCGGACTTAGTGAAGTTGTTTGTGAATCCCATATCACATAGGTGACTTATACTAATGAGATTTGTAGTCAAACCTTTTACAAGCAACACTCCATTTAGGTTTGGAACTCTAGACGGTTTGAGTTTCCAATACCTTTGATTTCTCCTTTAGCTCCATCTCCAAAAAGTGAGCTGCGTGAATGAGGTTTAACATCTTTAAGAAGATTTACATCTCCAGTCATATGCTTAGAACACCTTGTCAAATACCAATCTTCCTTGGCGAGACACTCTAAGAAGTGTGAGCTACCGAGAGCTGAGTCCTCTTCTTCCACTTTTGAGTTTAGGTACCTTGATGTTCTTGGGCAACATAGGGAGTGGGATTAGGGTATCCATGTAGCCTATACGGAAGGACTTTATGTGACCAAACCTTCACAATAATGACATCTCCATCTTTGAAACTTTTTGTTCAAGTTTCTATGATTTTGATGTTGAACTAATGTTGTGACATCTGTTTTGACATTGGTTCATTAGATGCAATTCTTCCTTTTGTTATTAAATTTCTTAGCCCCATATCCTTGAGACCTATTTCCTATTTTGTGGTGTGACATCTTCTTTGCCATTGACTTGCGAGGTTTGTTCCTCTCACAGTTATTAAACTTCTTTGATACATACCACAGAGCCGGACATATTTCTGTTTTATGTTGTGACAATTGTTTTGACATTGTTTTCCCATGTCTCTTCTTCTTAATGTCAGTGAGTTTCTTTTCAATACACATATCCTAGACCATGCTTATTTCACCGCATTTTGTCCAATGAAGAATTTCTTCCAACTTATCGATGCAGTCAACATTTGTGATTTAGACATCGGTCAAGTTTGGAGTTCAACATTACAATATCACTATTGATTGATTTATAGTGGTTGTATTTTCCTTTTCGACCTCGACTTCATTCGACTTCGACTTCTCAATCGACTTTTTACGTACCTCATTTCTTGACATGCTTCACCATTTTTATACACAGCTTCACGTAGGTTTTAGCAAGCTCTTCAAATGTCTTCCTCATCACTAGAATCCATATGATTGTACACTCGGAGAAGCGGTGACAAGTTTGGCACCTTCTTCCTCAGTTCACTTCACGAATCACCATCGGACAAGTGACAACCATTCCTTTCTTTTGTTTCTTTAGAAAGGTGGGACATTCGGCTCTAATATGTCCAAATCCTTCACATCCATGACATTGGATTCCTTTGCCTTGACTTCCTTTTTCTTACGACTTGGATCTTCTGCTAGAGTCATAAGATGCCGATGTCGGATGCAATGTCCTTGACATTTGACCTTGACTTTGGATCAATCCTCGATGAGTTTGTTGAGCTGTCTTCCAAGCATGGCTATAGCTTGAGATATCTTCTCTTTATCTTCCACCTTGCATCCTTCTTGATATTGGATACAAGTGCTATGCTCTTGTTCTTTTTTGTCAACGGTTCCTGATTCCATCTCAAGGTCATAAGAGATCCAATAAGTTCTTCAACCTTCAAGGTCTTTGATGTCCACGAGCCTCCTCATTAGGTCACTTTCATTGCAAACCTTTTAGGCAGGATAGAATCTTTCTCACCGCTTTTCTTCGACATCTTCTCACCAAGTGCTCTGAGGTTGTTGGCAATCTCCAAAATATTCATGTGAAACTCATGAATAGTCTCATCTTCTTTCATCTTCAAATTCTCAAATTTGGTAGTGAGCATCTGAGAATCTTGACATCTTCACCTTGGATGTCCCCTCATGAGTAGTTTGAGGGTGTCCCAAACATCTTTGGCCAGCTCACATTGATGAACTAGTCTGAAGATATTTCTGTCAATGCCATTGAATAGGGCATTCAATGCTTTGGAGTTCCCCAGAGCTAGCTCCTCTTCCTCTTTGCTCCATTCTTCCTCAGGTTTCAATACAGTAGTCCCATCTTTCTCAAGCTTGGTGGGATATTTCCATCCTTTGTCAGCATCTCTCCAAGCTTTAATATCTAGTGACCTCAAGAAAACAGTCATACGAGGTTTCTAGTAATCATAATTGGATCCATCCAGTATAGGTGGTCTACCTCCAAATCCTCCTTCCTTATCCATTATGCCAGAAACTATTATCCCTAGATCTCACCCAAAAATAACAGGCAGGGTGCCTGCTCTGATGCCAATTGAAATTCACAGCGGATACTTGGTGTCCTGAAGAATGTTATGACACGATTATCGACACTTTCTGTTAACAAGACACAACTAAATTCAAACAGTAGTAAAGAACACAATAAATTGTTTACCCAGTTCAGTGTCTAACTACACCTACATCTTGGGGCTACCAAGCCAGGGAGGAAATTCACTATTAGTAGAATTAATTTAGGAATAAACCAACCAGTTTATCTCTTTCATAAAACCTACCCAATGCAACTTCAACCTAAGTCCTACTTGATCACGAGTTCCTACTCACTCCCCTCAATCACAGCGGTGATATCAACCTATTGATTAATTGAATTGTGAAGACACTTCAATAAACTATCTTGATCGGCTTCAAAGCTTTCAATCAAGAGACAAACACTGCTTCAAAGCTTTGGTGATAAACTACCCTTACAAACAAATCCTAGTCCAAGGCACTTATCAATTGATAGTTGCTTGGCTCACAAGAAACTAGAATAACACAAATAACAACCTGCTAAATCTTCAATACATTACGGGCGTGGCAGCGGTTGTGAGGGTTAATTCCTTTATAAAGCGATTGAAACTTGAGTTTTGGGCTTCCATAAAGATAACTAGGGTTCACTTAATTTAATCCTAAAAACATGGTTTGTTCAACAACCAATTTAGGTTTAACTAAGATTAACCTAGCAACCGTGAGCATGCTTTCTAATAACGAGAAAAACATAATTTAGCGCTCAACAAACTTCACGAAAAGTCTCGGAAGCAGTTGCGAGCAGAATGTCTGCTTGAATGTCATAGCATACATTATGACATAGGACTATTTTCGCGAAATTTCGGTACTAACTTTTAGCTTCATTGGTGTGCTTCAAACATCCTTGTCAAGTAGGATTTATCTTCAATCTACGAATGTCATGACTTTTATCAAGACATTCCATAGCCTAGTTTTACCAAAATTAATGCCAACTTAAACACAACTTACACCCTTAGGGTAATTCTCTCTTGCCTTACACATACAAATGGTCAGAGTCCCTCGAGCGTTAGAGGTATTCATTCCGTTGCCTTCAAAACAATTCATCATAGTCCCTTCGATACAAGATCATAGACCCACGAAGTAGCCTACGAATACATGATCTTGACCCTCGATTCGTAAGCCTAAAGATGATTGTCCTTTGAATGTGCTGGATACTTCCTACAAGTTACTTTTTTTTCTATGACCATCCGATGTCGAATGTCCCTCTTACATCCATCAAATAGGGTTACCTACCAACTAATGGTATGGATAGCGCTATTCTAAAGGAACGTAAAATAACTGCAGCGACCAATTACGAGTAGGTAATAAGACTTTTAGTTGCTTGCTCTATCAAAATACTTTTACGTCACTTTTTTGTCAAAGTTCAAATTCTTTTCAAAACGAAACATTTCGAACACTTTGTATACATTCCTACATGAATCATTACAAAGTCAAGCGAAATGCCTTTTCAAAACATTTTTGTCAAACACCGAGAAAGCACAATTTTTAAAGTGATCTAAGAGCAACTAAGGCCGTAGATAACTCTGAGATGGAAAGGGATGCTAATACCTTCCTTTTCATAACCTTCTCCCTTACTCAAATTTAACGAGGTCTTTTTCGTAATTTTACCTTCCTTAATTGGATAAAATAAAAATCGGTGGCGACTCTTGCTATCCGCACATTGCGATACAAAAATCTCAAATCGAGTTCACCGTATTACGGATCGCAGTTATATTTTTTGAAGATTTTTAATGTGTTTTTAGGATTATCATTTCCAAGAAAAGGTAAAAATGAAAAAAACACAACATGTGGAATCAAAACAACGCGTTTATTTATGATTCACAATATGAAACGAGGCCCTAAAATACAAACTCATTTGTCTTGGGCAAGACAAGAGAAATTATTTAAGCTAAACCCTATAAAACATCTCTTAGCTTTGGGCGGCGAGTTCAAAACAAAAGCAAAATAAACTACTTAGAACTATGAACATTAGTCCGAACTAACAGGCTTCAATAATGCGAACTCCTTGGATGTCAAGATACTCTGGTAGTTTCCACTTGGCTTAGTTCTTGAATAGACTTTGGTCCTTAGTGAAACAGGCCTTGAAGACTCGGATGTTTGACCTTGCCTTTTATTATTCTTTGAAGCGTCTTCTTACGCTTGATGGATAGATCGAGGAGCATGGAACCTGACATATGTACTTTCCATTGACATTCGTGTTGGTGCAGGATGTTCTTTCAATCTTACGGTGAAGAGACTCATTATGCGCAGCAGCTTTCCATTCGAGAATCAATCCACGATCTTGGTAATCACGTTGATGTAGTGATAGTTAAGATCTGTTTTGACAAACTCCACAAGCGCGTTAAAGCATCGATCTTCATTCGAACCTCAATTGGTTGATGAGATCGAGAGATAATACAACTCTTACGGTTGACTAGGATACTCGAGGATGGAGTCATCGGTGAAATTTTGGATGTCTTCAATTCGATTTTTGAGCTTCCGGTGGGTGTATTTCACCATGTAGTCAAACTTTCCACTTGGTTCTCCCAAGGTATCCCAAACTTGGAAGGACGGTGGTTTTCATCCTCATGTAGGGACATGTCTTTGAATTGATCGATCCGGAGGATAGAGCTGGCGCGTATGATTCTTCACAGACACATATTCGGTGGTAAGATAAGTGCTCCACTCTTGAGATCCGGAGATCGTCTTCATCACCTTCATTGGTAAGAACGTTAACGTCTTGAAGAGCACGAGGTTTAAGAAACCCCCAGAAAGAATACTTCTTTGATTGAGCGACTTCATTCCTTTGATTCTCTTTGAAATCTTTGGAGCAAATCTGAGCCGACCTTTGTCTAGTTGTTGTTGACGAGGTTTATTACTTGTTCCCAACCTGCAGCATTACCATTTTTCACTATACAACTTTGCTTCTTTGTAAGGAGATAGGCGACCTTCTTTTAACTAGATTCATCTTAACCTTGAAAAGTCCTTGGAGCGTGTCCCTTCAACGTCGTTGTGATGAAAGAAAAGCTGGATAAATGGCTTACTAGTAAGCTTGTTCACCGATGATGGTTACTAGCTTCCCATTCTGTAATTTTTAGCTTTTGATGGAAGTGGATGTCCTGACTCACATACGTGTATCCATGGTCTTCTGATGAACAGCTATGTGACTAACACGTCCATGACTGGAAGGTGATTTGTACACATGTCTACGGTGAAGCCGACTTTGTAGTTTTTGTATCAAATGTGCGGATAGCAAGAGTCGCCACCGACTTTTATTTTATCAATTAAGGGGTAAAAGTAACAGAAAAAGACCTTCGTTAGATTACGAGTTCGGAGAATGGTTATGAAAAGGGAAGGTATTAGCACCCTTTCCATCCGTGATTTATTCTCGGGCTCTTAGTTGCTCTTAGATCACTTTTAAAATTGCTTTCGTGTGTTTGACAAAATGTTTTGAAAAGGCATTTCGCTTTGACTTTGTAATGACTCATGTAGGAGTGTATACAAAGTGTTGAAATATTTTTGTTTTGAAAAGAATTTGAACTTTGAAAAAGTGTGTGGTGTGAAAAGCATTTGATAGAGCAAGCAACTAAAGACTTATTTACCCACTCGAATTGGTGGTTTTGTTGTACTTCTACATTCCTTTAGAATAGCGCTAGCCATACCATTAGTTAGTAGGTAGCTCCATTCGTTGGATGTAAGCGGGACATTCGAAGGGACATCGGATGGTCATAGAAGGCAACTTGTAGGAAGTATCCTAGCACATTCGAAGGGACTATCATCATTTTTCGTAGGCGACAATCGAGGGTCAAGATCATGTATTCGGGGCGACATCGTGGGTCTATGATCTTTGTATCGAAGGGACTATGATGATTTGTTTGGAAGGCAACGGTGCTAGAATACCTCTACGTTCGAGGGACATGACCATTTGAATCGAAAGGCATCGAGAGAGAATTACCCTAAGGGGTGCATGTGTGTGAAAAGTGTGTCAAATTCAGATATTTTATCTTGAAGATTAGTGTGAGCTATGTCCAATTATTATCTTGCCATACACGCCTAATTACTAGATTGATAAGTGCGGAAAGTAAAATCAAGGGCTGGAAAATAAACCTCGCTATTACATGGCTTTAGGCGAGATACATAATTTAACTTGGAAAAATAAAACCCTAAATTAAACTATTACATCCCATGAACAGTTACATTATTGGAAAATAAAATGATAAAAAAAAGCGTCGAATCGGAGCAACACAGTGAAAGAATAAGAAATCGGAAAATATGATGAAATCGAAATAAGAGAATGTTAGAAAAATGCAATTTTTAATATGAGAAAATTAATATATGCTGGAAATAAGATAAATATATTAAAATAATTTTTGGGATTTTTAGAAAAGGTTTAATAATTAAAATGCAATTTATAATGATTTAAATGCAAAATATGAATAAAATAAATATGCATGCAAAATTATATTTTTAATTTATTAAATTAAATAAAGGTTTTATGAAAATAATGTAAAAAGAAAAAATGTTTTTGTAATTTTTAATGCGGAAATAAAATCATGAAAATAATTAAAATGATGAAAATATTAAAAATTAGAAAAATATAAAAAAATATGAAAAGAATGCAAAGTTTGTAAAAGAACACAAATCAGTCCGGGGCATGGTTGAGCGAGGTCCTGGAAGGCATCTTGAAGCAGACAGCGTCTTAACCCTTGGGCCAAGTGGCGTTTGGTGTTGGAAAGCGAATCAATAACATATGAATGATGGCGTCACAGGAATATTTGAATCTGATCAACTCGGCGTGGACCCCATACGGAGCGAAGAGCGAATCGAGAGCGTGCCATGCCGCAACCTCGCCTGGGTCAAAGCCGAGTCAACGGCGAGCCCTAGCTCGATTGTCTTCTCCCGACCGCGTGATTCTTCAATCGCAAAAATACGCGAAATAAAAGGAAGAAGGACCTTGTCCCCTAAATGGCCATGGCGAATTCAATGGTGATGTTATTTTTGGCTGAAAGCGGCACAAGCGGTTCGAAGAAGGACAACGAGAAACCTAAACATGGCATCCAGTTCTTACGTTCAACCTCTCAAGCGATTGCCCGGATCGGTCAAGTAGAACCTCATGAACACACTCAAACCATTAGAACGATTAAAACATGCAGAATAATAATATGCAATTTCAAGAAAAATTCAAATATGTATGAATGTGTATGGCACGATTTAGCGTTTAATCAATACCAATATTATTCTTACTCATACTTACCCCACGAGCACGTTTGGATGGTTGGGAGGTGAAAGCTCTTGAAAATTGAAATTCGAATTTCAAAGATTCTTGGAAAATTTTGACAAAATAAGGGTTTGGCTTGAGCTAGGGTTTTCCTCTTTATGCTTGTACACAATGCTGGCAATTTATAGAGAGGATTGGAGAGGAAAAAAGGAATGGAAAAGATTTGATTTGGAGCATTCAATATTTTTCAAATAAAATCAATTTTCTTGAAAAAATTTGATTTCTTCTTCAATGCAAGATCAAGCACGAATTTGGCAAGTATATTGGGCTATCTTGGACTTCAAGGAACATATAAAATCAGCCCTTTTTGGAAAAAATATGATTTTCATATTTTATATAATTTAATTTTGAATTAAATGTTCTAAAATTCAAAATAAAATCAATAAAATAGAAAATTGCCATGGTCAAGCATTTATGGGTCAAAAATATTGTCATGAACAAGTTTGGATCAAAGATTATAGGCCCATTTGGAAAATTTTGCAATTTGACCAATATGTCCTTTGTGCAATTGTCCAAAATTGCCCAACTTCGAATAGTGTATCTTGCTCAATTTTCCACATTTTTGAGTGTTCTTGGACTTTTTGGAAAGCTCTAAGAGTCCTCTAACCAATGTCTTTGGTCTCATCTCAATTGGAGTTACCATGCTCAAAATATCTTCAAAACAAAAAGTTGACTTTTGTTGACTTTGAAAAGGACATAATAATGTTTTGAGCTATACCTCTCAAATGAAGCATTTTTGGACATTCTTGTGAGACATGAAGTTGTAGAGATTGAATTTCCTTCAAAACAAGAGGTGGTGGAAAAATTTACGAGAAAGTATGAGAAAGTTATGATCGGTCAAAGTTTAGTTGACTTTTCATCTAGAAACCCTAATTTAGAAAGTTTGACTTTTGAGCAAATCTTGAGTTTTCTTGATGAATCATGATCAACCCTTGATCAAATGATGAATGTAACTTCAAAATGAGGATGTTGACCAAAAATCATTTTGACTTGTATGTTGACCACAGTTGACTTTTGTCCAATACACCGATTTTCAACCATCGAGCAATTGCACAGGAAACTTGACTTGTGAGGCTTGAAACTTGACATGGAGAATCTTTGAAGCATATGAGGCATGAAGACCATTGGAGATGTTGGAAATCCATCTTGACTTGAGATACCAAACCCTAGTTTGGGTTGATTGTCTAGGAGAGTTTGTCGATCAACTCTTGAGGAATCCTTGAGTATGGATGTATGAAATCTCTTGAGTAGATGGAGGCAAATTTTGGGGTATGACAGCTGCCCTGTTCAATCTTCTTGTCTTGGAAGGGTTAGATTGACATGCTTGTCTTTTGTGACTGGAGGTGAAGATGATTGAACACTTAGAAATACACAAAATTTGCTACATTGGTGGATGATGCGGGGAATGGGCTTCTGGATGCCATTTGGAGAAGTTGGATACTTATTTGGGGAGCGAGTCGTACGCTAGACTCGAGGTTGTTGATAGGAGAATTGGCGGAGATGGGCTTGATGCCATCTAGAAAGGTCGATCTTGGGGGTGAGTCGTATGTTAGACTCTCATAGATGTTCTGGAAATGGAGGGAGATGGGCTTAAGATGCCATCGAAGAGTCGTACGTTAGACTTCGTGTTCACTTTGAATGAGTTATTGGTTTGTATTGATTTTTAACCATATATGCGATTATTAAAGTGAAGAGATGTTGACAAATAGTCGGAGATGGGCTTAAGATGCCATCCAAGGCAGCCCAGTCGTGCGCTAGACTCTGTAGTTCTTGATGATAATAAGAGGGTCAGAATAAATCTTCATGTCGATTACTACGGGGAGATTGTGGTTGGCGAAAATGTGGATAGTTTCCTGTTGTGCGTCGGGTGTTGATCCATTGCACATTATCGGAGGATAACCGGAGGTGGTCTTCGGATAGTTTTCGTCGGTTGGGGCTTAATCTGGACACTGTCGGAGGTGGTCTTCGAGATAGTTTTCCGTCGGCTCGGGGCTTAATCTGGACACATTTGCGGCGGTCTTCGGATAGTTTTCCGTCGGCTCGGGGCTTAATCTGGACTGTTTTTAGTCAATGACTTTCACTGCTGGAGAAAACAAGAAACTTTGATAGAATATTGTTAGTCTTATGCAAAGTATGATGCATGACAGTGTATATGAATGACATATGCATGAATTATGACTTTATGAGAAATGTATGATGATAGATGTTGTGATATTTCAAAACATATCCATCTTGAAGAAGATCCGGATATTCTGTTTGAAGATTTCGACTTCGCTTGGGGAATTGAGTAGGTGAGAACCCGCTTTTGAAGAGAAGAAAGATATCCTGATTCTTCCGATGCACTATCGACCAAGTCTTGGGCCTAGATATTGTTGAGGAAGGTAGAGATTTGAAGCTCGTTGTTGGAGATCTCATATATAGACCCTACTGAGGAGAGTCTGGGAGGCGATCTGTTGAGGACCTTGTATGTAGACCCTGTTGAGGAAATTTAGGAGGCGCTCTACTGGGGATTCGAGTGTAGATCTCGCTGGAGAGCATTTGATGGTTGTTGAGAGACCGGGCTGGAAGAGTCTGAAGTCCGTTGTAATCTCTGGCTGGGGAATAGAAGGTGTATGTTTCCTCCGATGCACTATCTGACCAAGTTTGAGTGCGGATACCTTCTTTGGGGAAAGGGAGGATTGAGAAATATCCGCTGGGGATGAAGTGTTACTGCTTGGAGGCTGATGTAACGTTGCTCGGTTGAGTGAAATTGCTGCTCGTGGATTCCCTTATGCTCCGCTGGGGAAGGTGTGTTGTGAGTGACACCTTTATGCTCTTGTGGGGAACTATTTGTTGACTTTCGTCGTCATCCCAATTCCTGGAACCTGTAGTAAGTACTTTTGCATATTCACTTTTCGTATGTTTGCAGAGAGATTTTTACTGTCAAATGCGTATAATCATTCAAAGCAAACGTTGGACTTATTGCAAAGCGACATCGAGAAAATTGTAAAGAAAGAACTTGTATTTATTTGAAGGGTGGCGTATGGCAAGTAGTTTGTACACAAGAAGGTAAAAGCTATGGAAACAATCTCGTTAAGTTCCAACTATGCTAGTACTCATATATTTCTATCTCATCTCCTTCTTGTCGGTAGAAAGTGAGTGGTGATCTTCGCCATTTGAACTTTGAATCGATAGTAGTGCAGGCGGTGATGTGGAAGAGACATAGTCGTGCGCTTAAATCTAACTTTTGCCTAGACCGCCCTTCGGGTTTCGATCTCTGGGATACCCTTTTTGCCCAACCGCCTTTTCGGGTTTTCGACTTGCGGGTGTACATGTTTTGTATATATCCTAACTTTTGCCGAACCTTTTGGTTCGCAGGATATATTATTTTGCCTAGGTTAAATCGACCTAGCGGGTCTCTTTATCGTATACTATGTCTGCGTTCACGGTGTGGGAAGTCTTCACCATCCATGGTGCTAAGTATCAAGCTCCGGAAAATCATCTTGACTACAAGCGGTCCCTCATGGGTGGGAGTCCATTTGCCCACAGGATCACCTTGTGGAAGAATGATCGCTTGACTACTAGATCACCGACTTGGTAGACTCGGTGCTTGACCTTCTTGTTAAATGCTCGATCATTCGCTTTTGATAGATCATCCATGGCGGATGGATGAGTCGTTCTCATCAATCAAGTTAATCGGTCAGGCATCGAACCATCGTCTTCGCCTACCTCGCTCTGGAGGACTACGGTTGAGGTATCAGAACCTCGATGGGTAAGGCGGCTTCCATACGTATACAAGAGAAGGGTTGCCCTGTGGATGTTCGTGTTGTAGTCGATAACCATGAAGAGCAAATGGTAACATCTCATGCCAATCCTTGTAAGTCCGTCATCTTGTATGATCTTCTTAATGTTCTTGTTGGCGGCTTCCTGCGCCATTCATCTTAGGCGATAAGGAGAAGAGTTGTGATGCTTGATCTTGAGCTGCGTGCGAGAGTTCGGTGATCATCTTGTTGTTGAGATTGGAGCCGTTATCGTGATAATCCTTTCGGGAGTGCCATACGGCCGGATAAGATTATGTTTGATGAATCGAGCCACAACATTCTTGGTATGAGATGCATCGAGGCTGCTTCTACCCACTTGGTGAAATAGTCAATTGCCACAAGGATGAAGCGATGTCCATTGGAAGCTGTGGGCTTAATCTCTCAATCATGTCAATGCCCACATTGCAAAGGCCAGGAGAAGTTAAAACATTCAGTCTTGGAGTATGTGCACTTTGTGCATAAATCGGCATTTGTGACAAGATCGAGCATAAGCGGTGACAATCGAGCTTCCATGGTGGACCAATAGTAACTTTGTTCTCAAAATCTTCTTAGCCATGGTGTGTCCTTGGAGTGGGTACCAAATTAGCCTTAGTGTAACTCTTCCATGATACGCATTCTGTTCTACGGTCTACAGTAGTAAGCACAATCGTGGTTGCGCTTGTATAAGATGTCGTTCTTTGAGGAAGAATTTGATGCAAATCTTCTCATGAACTTCTTATCATTAACAGATGCCCCTGCGGGATATTCCTGAGTCTCAAGATACCTCTTCACGTCATAGTACCAAGGTTTCTCTTCTGTATCAAGCTCATAACAATATGTTGGTTCGTCGAACCTCTCAATGATGATGCGGGGAGCCTCGTTGTCCCATCTAACCTTGAACATAGATGACATAGTAGCTAATGCGTCTGCCAGCTGATTCTCTTCTCGTGGAATATGATTGAAAGTGATCTCTTCAAAGTAGGGAATCAAACTCAGAACATGCTCTCGATACGGAATGAGATTCGGATGCCGTATCCCACTCGCCATGTCGGTGATCACTAAAGGAGTCTCCATACACTTGTAAGAACTTGATTCTTAAGTCAATAGCGACTTTATACCCATGATGCACCGTATTCGGCCATGTTGTTGGTGCAGCTGAAACATAATCTGGCGGTGAAAGGAGTATGTCCGCCTGCAGGGGATGTAATGATGGCGCCAATGCCATTGCCAAGTGCGTTTGAGGCTCCATCAAAACCATAGTCCATCGGGATCCTTGTTCGGGTCCTTCGTGCGGGCACAGTTCTTCTGATCGTAACTAGTAAAACATCTTCATCGGAAATTCGAGCGCATAGGATAGTCATCTCTGGATGAGCCAAATGATCGGCTACTACACTTCCTTTGATCGCTTTCGAAGTGTCTTTGGATGTCATATTCGGTCAAGATCATTTGCCATCTTGCTATTCTTAGGAGAGGTTGGTTTCTCAAAGATGTATTTTATCGGATCCATCTTGAAATCAACAAGGTAGTGTGAGTCAACATATCTTGTCTTAGTCGTGGCCAAACCAAGCGTTGCAAGTTTTCTCAGTGTGAGTATCTTGTTTCACGATCGGTAAACTTTTGCTAAGGTAGTATATTGCATGCTCTTTTCGACCAGACTCGTCATGTTGCCCCAACACACACCCATTGAGTTCTCTAACAACTTGTCAAGTACATGATAAGAGGTCTTCCTTCGGTGGCATCGGGATAGGAGGATTACATGGGTACTCCTTGATTTTGTCAAAAGCGATCGGCAATCGTCGTTCCATTCCACTACTTGATCTTTCTTTAGTAACTTGAAGATTGGCTCACAAGTAGCGATTAGGTGTGCAATGATACGCGATGTGTTCATCGGCCCGAAACCTCGACTTCCTTCTCATGCGGGGCTGGCATCTCTTGAATAGCTTTAACCCGGGGTCAACCTCAATACCTCTTCCGACAACAAACCCTAGGAGTTTCGGATCGACTCCAAAGGTGCACTTGTTAGGATTAAGTCTCGATCTACTTCTTCACATCGAACAATTTACGCAAATGATCAAGATGTTCTTCTTGATGCGTGATCGAGCTATCATATCGTCGGCGTAGACCTCTATCTCGTGATGAATCATGTCATGAAATAATGTCACCATAGCGATAAGTGGCGCTGCGTTCTTGATCCGAGCGGCATAACCTTATGCGAAAAGTGCCCCAGCGTATGTGAAAGTAGTCTTCTCCATGTCTTGAGGAGCCATTTTGATCGATTATGTAGGAGAAACCATCCATGAAGGAAAACCTTATCTTTGGCGGTGTTGTCAACGAACATCAATATGAGGAAGTGGGAAATCGTCTTTCGGACTCGCTTTGTTCGAGATCTAAATCCACACATTCGTACCTTACCATCCTTCTTGAGCACGGGTACCACATTAGCAACCAGGGATAGAGGTGTGACTAAGAAACCGGCGTTGAGCGCTTCATAACTTTGATTTTCTCGACATCTCGGGGCGCATCACGCAGACATACATTTCAGGGGAGAAAACCTTCTTTTGTCGGATCGGTGTACCACAATATCAATGTCTAAACCGGCATGTCTTCGTTATGACCAAGCAAAAACCTCGATATAGTCTCGTAGCATCTGCCAATCTTTCTTTAACATTGTTCTCAAGACCCGCTCTATCTTGATCTCTTTTACGTCTTGTCGATTACCCAAATTCACAACCTCAACTTGCTCTTAGGTGTGGTTGTATAACTCGCTCTTCTTCTTTGTGCGATCAGGCAGTTCTCTGGCACTTCACAATCTTCCTCACTTTCGTCTTGACTTGGTAGATCGGATTATCGAAGTCATATTTAGCACTAGCATAAATTGTTAACGATTCGAGTGATTCGGTGTATCACGTGGGTGTGTGTAAGAAACACATAGCTTTTGAAGGGGTGATAAAGTAAAGAAAGAAGACAAACAATTGAATGCAAAAGTCCAGCAATTTATTGAATGAAAATCATGAGCGACAGATAATAACCCTCATAAGCGAGCCATGGCGCCGGGCAGGCACTAGGCTTTCAAAGTTTATTGAAACATAAAGAAATCGACAAAATAAAACAAAAGCAATTACTCACGCTAAAGGAGATTGGTATAGCGTCTTGGTCTTCCAATTCTTGAGCCCATGATCGGAGTTGGGAAGATCCACTTGCGATGTCGAAGCCGTTGTCGTCGTCTTCTATAGCATGGATTCCACTCACGGCGTCTGCGGAAGGAAGTTGGCGGCACGTTCGCGGCGTATCATCTTGACCCTTGATGGTGAAGCCTAAACCGGTCTTGTCAAATTTGAAGGGAAGATCGGGGAGCTGTCCCCAAATAGCACTACCTCCTTGTTCAGCGGCTTGAGCATCTTTCAGTGAGGCCATCCTTGGCGGAACTTGTGTAACCGAGGGTGCGGGAGAGTCAGCGGCATGACTACGGGAATTGTTTCAAAAGCTTGCGGAGTCTCGAAGAATTCACCCTCCATCTCGAGATAGCGGAATGGTGTAGATGGTGACCATATATTCTTCTTCACCACATCTTGTGACAACTTTCCTTTCACGGGTATTTCGGTTTACGATGCAGGTAGAGTATGGCCTTCCATGTATCAAGGCGTCCAAGTAGGCAGAGTAAGGTGGACGGATGTCCATGACAAAGAAGGTGGAGTCAAAAGTGCGAGAACCGACTTTAGCAGACGATGAGCTCTCAAGTCTTGTTAGCTTAGAACCATCAAAGCTCTCACGATAATGTCCTTTGGGTCTCAGAACCAACCCTTGACATCAAGTCGATCAAAGCGACTCTTGGGAAGGATATTGAAGCGAACGGTATCCACCAAAACATGAGATAGGGTAGTGCCCTTGCATTCAACGAGATGTGCAAGGCTTTGTTGTGTTTCTTTCGAAGGAGTCAAATCGACATCATAGAAGCCTAGGCCGTTGTTGGCGGCTAGCATACAAACTTCAGGCGATGGTGGTAGTGTCTTGCGGCACATGAGCATTCTTGAGAAACTTCACCAAGGCATTAGCATGAGCCTCGGAGCACAAGAGCAAGCGAGCATGGAGATCTTGGATGAGTCTGTCCCAGCTTCCACACATTGTAGTCACTCTTCTTGATAATCTTGAATTTCCTCCATTTCTTGTTTGGAGGTGTCTTGATAACTTCCTTTGGTACTTACGATTGAGCGGGATGAGTCGGTTCTTTCCCTCTAGTGGGGATATTGATTGAGTAGCGGAATGCAGTGGAGTCGCGATGTCTTTTGGAGGAGAGATCTCGGAGAGAATACCCTTGGTTCGGTCACCTTCTTGGATCCGGTGATGTTGTCAATGTCGGGAATAGAAGCTCCAATGGTAAGATCTTCAATGGTCGAGAGGATCTTGCTTGGCGCCATGATAGTAAACATCGACTCCATAATTCCAAGGGATAGCTTGTCGGAGGAATATGGGCGGTCTTGGAGAAGTAATGATGAGAGGTGCCACTCTAGCACGAGAATCGTGAGAGGAAATCCTTATTGTGTTAACAGCATAGTCTTACGGAAATCGTCACCCCATCCGTTGCCTTAACATCTTCAATAGGAATCTTGTAACTATCGGGACAGTGTACTTCACCATGTAATCATATTTTCCACTTGGCTGCCCAAGGTATCCCACACAGATAGTGCAGTTTCGTTCGCATTGTCAATCTTCAATTTAGACATTTCTTCACACTTACGCACGGTGGTTTCGAAATAGTATCTCACGTTATCCATCATGCACGAACACGTCTTCTCAACCAAGCACAACCATCAGTGCGGATGGGCACCAGCGACAATTCTCTGGGCATCTGGATTGACACCGCTTGACAAATTCTTCTTAACATCATCGGAGGAATGGTCAAGTCATCTATGTTGAAAACATAAGTATCGTCCCATGACATTGGAACTCTTGTCATGGTTAGGCATAGGCGCGTTGATCACATTGGTCTCAGCGGGAGGATCAAACTCAATGCAGCTTGATCATATATCTTGAATCTTGTTCTTGAGCCCAACAATTGTCGATGTCGTGCCACAGGCTATTGGAGTGGTAAGCACACTTGGCATTAGGATTGTACCGGAGGAAGTGTTGACATTACGAGGAGGATCCCTCAAGGTGTCAGCTCTGCTTTCAACATGTGTTGCAAGGCTTGCGACAAGGCATGTTGATCTTAGTAGCTGCGTCTTTGGCGCGTTACGGTTCTGCGCCTTGTCTCTGGTTGTCGTGTGAGGATTGGAGATCTGCCCCCCACAGTTGAGCACGGTCGGTCTTGGCTCGGCTTTTCGACCATACAGCATTGGCTTCTTTCTTAGCACCAAAAGATCTCTTGCGACATTTGAAGATGACTCTACATGGATCTTCCACTCTTGATACCGACTTCAATCGCTCGCTTTGTCAATATCAGCTCGGTGAATCCGGATGAAGAATTTCAATTAGATGATTGAAGAATGGGCTGTCGGTGTCCCATAAACATATCAACCAACTCCCTATTGGACAAGGGTGGTTGAACTCTGCTAGATCTCTCCACTTGAGCATACTCCTTGAACTTCGTCACGACCCATAGACATGCTTTGTAGTTGCATGCAGTGGGTGTCAATTCACATTGTACTCATCTTGTGCATAGAAAGCATCGCTAAGTCACTCCAAATGCGGATACGGTCATTCTCTGGTGATAGTACCATTCAAGCGGGTTCGGACAAACTCTCTTGAAAATAGTGCATCCACACTACATCATCGGTGTGAGGATTGATCTTACGGACATAGGACTTGAAATGAAGCTTAGGACAAGACATGCCATCATACTTAGCAAAGTAGGAACTTTGAACTTGGGAGGAATCACAACACTAGAACAAGACTCGGATCATCAAAGTTCAGCCGGACATTTCGAGTTTTCCAGCATTGAGACGGTCTTCAAGTTGTTTGTACTTGTCATCTTCATCAGTGTTGGCTATAATCGGAGTGGTCCTCTCCCCTTTCTTTGGCTCATGCTGGTCACCTTCATCACCCTTGGTACTCCCTCGGTATGGACACTTCCTTGAGAGAGCTCAATCTGACTAACCACTTTGGGACCCCTTTGACGTCTACCCATGTTGAGAGACCAACAACCTTTTCTTCTTGTTGATGAGCTTCGAGATCTTCTTGGCCTTGGACCAAGTGGTGAACATCTGCGGCCGGCATTCAGGCTGGAGATCTTTGACGATCTGTTCAAGCCATTTACGCTAAAATAAATAGCGAGCAAATGAGAAAACCAATCTCAATGTACATGTGATGCAATGTTATGCTATGCTATGAATGTTTATGCGAATGCAATGCAATGTTTTCAAGGACCTTAGAGATTTAAATTTGTTAAACAAGCAATGAACAAACATTTATTAGTACTCTTCTCATTATTCTTTTTCTTTTTAAGTACAAGAGATAGTTCAAAACAATAAAGAGAACATAAAATCCTAAAGCTCTAAGTCTCCATGGGCTTCCTCTTGGTGCCGATGTGGCGTTGATGTTTCGCTCCTCGTGAAGTAGCTTGGTCAACTCTAGAACTTTCTTCTCGCTTGCATAGCATTGAGCTTCAAGGTATCCTTTCTTCTTTAAGTTGAATCCGGGATCTCTTCAAGTCTTCAAAATCGGTAGGCATGTCGGGATGGAGAACATGACATAGTCGTCACCTATGCAACGAGGTTCCATAATTCTTGGTAAAAGCAGTGAATGGCATCATGAGGTTTTGAGCTCGAGCTCGCACCCATTTGAGGTAAGGTTCCCAAGGAATGGAGTTCGGTGCCCCAAAGTCTTGGTATCGATCTTCTTTACCATGCCCAGCGTGTATAAACCAAATCGGTAATTCGGAGATCGTGATTGTGTCGAACACAATATCTTGGAGAAGCATATCATGTGGACCATCTCTTGAGCAAAACCAAACTGACGTAGAGCTAGAAGGGTTGTAAGTAATACCTCCCTTATACCAAGTAGTGGTACATTAGGAATTCTCCACAACGCTCGATGAATGTGAAGTCCTTTTGAGAGAAAAGGCTCCAACGGATATCGAATGAGAGAGTGACATCAACCTTTGAGACCATCTCAACCTTTGTTCATTCTTCAAACTGATGGAGGAAGGTGCGAAATAAACCACCTTGAAAGTAACGGTATACAACACATGAGAGTTCCTTGTCTTTTAGAATGCAGTGTGGAGAGAATGTAGAATATCTCCAAGTAAAGTAGGCTTGGATTGCGGGTAAGAAACAACTTGATGGCATTGATATCTATGAATTGATCCGAGTTAGGAAATAGAACCAAACCATAAATTAGCAAGGCCACATGTCTTCAATGCATGGAAACTCATAACTTTGAGGAATTCTCGGGCTTTCTTAATCGGGAACTTGGAAAGTAAACCCTTAACTCCACTTCTAGTTTCCCAATTGGCTTCAATGTCAAGCGCTTAAGATGTAAGGCGGATGCAATGTCTTCTACCTAGGAACCTTTTCTAGACCGGTGAATGGCATTTGGTCAAGAATAGGTATCCCAGTAGCAGAGAACTCTTCAAGGTAGGAACCAAGCGATAATCTGGAATGTAAAGCAATGGTGTTTGGATCAAAGAAGCTGAATAGGACATGCATCATATCTTCTTCAAAACCGGAGATAACCAAATCAAGTAGATAACCATGTCTTTTGATGAGCCGAGCATGGTCGGAATTTCGAAACCAATTCTTTGAGTTGAGAAGGATACCCATGAAGTTGATTCGGATAGTCTTTCTAGAAGCCATAATCCCTACAAAAGCAGAGCAAAGATAAATCCTAGGTCCTTGAAATAGTTAGAAATGATATGCAATGCGAATGATGTCATGATGTCATGTTTAGCACACCAAACAATTCACACAATGAGCCTAGGTTTAAGGCTTGCATGAGGTATAGGTGATTACCCACCAAAAGTTTGAGTTGGTTCATCCGTCCTATAATAGTAACGGGTTCTAGGAATCTCATATCACAGATCTTTCTCGTGGGCTTATTTCAATATGACGGCCAAGTGGTCGTCGAAAATGTCCCAAAGTCTAATCTCAATGAGCGTATCGGTATCAACCAACCTCGGTCTACACCAAGCCGGCCATCACTACCTTCTAATGGCCAAGATGGGTCAATTAAGGTTCTAAAAGTTTAGTTAGCGCTTGATGACACCAGGCCAAATACTTTCTTCAACTTGGGAATGAAGAGTATCGGGCAACCAAAGTGTCACGCTAACGTAGCCATCATGTTGTGTGTAGTTATCGTCTAGCAGTCGCGATGATCTAATGCCACTTACCTAAAAGGAAACCGGATCCGGTGTAGGATCCCCAACAATATAATACCCAAGCAACCCTTAAAGATAAAGCATACAAGTCAAACAAAAAGCGATAAAAGTTATCTAGAAATCCCTAAGGCAATTCTCTCTTTTGGTGTTGTCCCAGTAGTCGCCGATTACATGTCACGGTGAAGCGACTTTGTAGGATTTTGTATCCAAATGTGCGGATAGCAAGAGTCGCCACGACTTTTATTTTATCCAATTAAGGGAAGGTAAAAGTAACGAAAAAGACCTTCGTTAGATTCGAGTTCGGAGAATGGTTATGAAAAGGGAAGGTATTAGCACCCCTTTCCATCCGTGATTTATCTACGGGCTCTTAGTTGCTCTTAGATCACTTTTTAAAATTGCTACGTGTGTTTGACAAAATGTTTTGAAAAGGCATTTCGCTTTGACTTTGTAATGACTCATGTAGGAGTGTATACAAAGTGTTCGGAAATGTTTTTGTTTTGAAAAGAATTTGAACTTTGAAAAAGTGTGTAGTGTGAAAAGCATTTGATGAGCAAGCAACTAAGAGACTTATTTACCCTCGAATTGGTCGTTTTGTTGCTTCTACATTCCTTTAGAATAGCGCTAGCCATACCATTAGTTAGTAGGTAGCTCCATTCGTTGGATGTAAGCGGGACATTCGAAGGGACATCGGATGGTCATAGAAGGCAACTTGTAGGAAGTATCTAGCACATTCGAAGGGACTATCATCATTTTCGTGAGCGACAATCGAGGTCAAGATCATGTATTCGGAGGCGACATCGTGGGTCTATGATCTTTGTATCGAAGGGACTATGATGATTTGTTTGGAAGGCAGCGGTGCTAGAATACCTCTACGTTCGAGGACATGACCATTTTGAATCGAAAGGCATCGAGAGAATTACCCTAAAGGGTGCATGTGTGACAGAAGTGTGTCAAATTCAGATATTTTATCTTGAAGATTAGTGTGAGCTATGTCCAATTATTATCTTGCCATACGCCTAGTTACTAGCAATTGATAAGGGTGCGGAAAGTAAAATGCGGAATGTAAAGTGCGGAAAATAAACCTCGCTATTACATGGCTTTAGGCGGATACATAATTTAACTTGCGGAAAATAAAACCCTAAATTAAACTATTACATCCCATGAACAGTTACATTATTGGAAAATAAAATGATAAAAGAAAAACGTCCGAATCGGAGCAACCTGTGAAAGAATAAGAGATCGGAAAATACGATGAAATCGAAATAAGAGAGAATGTTAGAAAAAATGCAATTTTTAATATGAGAAAATTAATATATGCTGGAAATAAGATAAATATATTAAAATAATTTTTTGGGATTTTTTAGAAAAGGTTTAATAATTAAAATGCAATTTATAATGATTTAAATGCAAAAATATGAATAAAAATAAATATGCATGCAAAATTATATTTTTTAATTTATTAAATTAAATAAAGGTTTTTATGAAAATAATGTAAAAAGAAAAAATGTTTTTGGTAATTTTTTAATGCAGAAATAAAATCATGAAAAATAATTAAAATGATGAAAATATTAAAAGAATTAGAAAAAATATAAAAAAAAATATGAAAAGAATGCAAAGTTTGTAAAAGAACACAAATCAGTCCGAGCATGGTTGAGGCGAGGTCACGGAAGAGCATCTTGAAAGCAGACACGTCTTAACCACAGGCCAAGTGGCTTTGGTGTTGGGAAGCGGAAATAGCATATGAATGATGGCGTCAGGAATATTTGAAATCTGATCAACTCGCGTGGACCCCATCTGGAACGAGAGAACGAATCAGGAAGCGCCATCGTGCCACGCAACCTCCTCGCCGGTCAAACCGAGTCAGCGACGCCGGAGCCCTAGCTCCGGTCGTCTTCTCCGGCCACGTGATTCTTCAATCTGCAAAAATACGCGAAATAAAAAGGAAAGAAGGACCTTGTCCCCCTAAATCGGCCATGGCGAATTCAATGGTGATGTTATTTTTGGCTGAAACGGCTTGCAAGCGGGTTGAAGACGACTTGAAAACCCTAAACATGGCAAACCATGATTCTTCGTTCAACCTCTCAAAGCGATTGCCCGGATCGGTCAAGTAGAACCTCATGAACACATCAAACCATTAGAAGCGATTAAAACATGCAGAATAGTAATATGCAATTTCAAGAAAAATTCAAATATGTATGAATGTGTATGTACGATTTAGCTTGTTTTAATCGATACCAATGATGTGTATTCTTACTCATACCCTGACACGTTTGGATGGCTGGACGGTTGAGCTTCTTGAAAATTGAAATTCAATTTCAAAGATTCTTGGAAAATTTTGACAAAATAAGGGTTTGGCTTGAGCTAGGTTTTCCTCTTTATGCTTGTACCGTCTTGCGGCATTTATAGAAGAGATTGGAGAGGAAAAAAGGAATGGAAAAGATTTGATTTGGAGCATTCAATATTTTTCAAATAAAATCAATTTTCTTGAAAAAATTTGATTTCTTCTTCAATGCAAGATCAAGCACAATTTGGCAAGTATATTGGGCTATCTTGGACTTCAAGGAACATATAAAATCAATACTTTTGGAAAAATATGATTTTCATATTTTATATAATTTAATTTTGAATTAAATGTTCTAAAATTCAAAATAAAATCAATAAAATAGAAAATTGCCATGGTCAAGCATTTATGGGTCAAAATATTGTCATGAACAAGTTTGGATCAAAAGATTATAGGCCCATTTGGAAAATTTTGCATTTGACTATGTCCTTTTGTGCAATTGTCCAAAATTGCCCAACTTCGAATAGTGTATCTTGCTCAATTTTCCACATTTTTGAGTGTTCTTGGACTTTTGGAAGCTCTAAGAGTCCTCTAACCAATGTCTTTGGTCTCATCTCAATTGGAGTTACCATGCTCAAAATATCTTCAAAACAAAAGTTGACTTTTGTTGACTTTGAAAAGGACACAGTAATGTTTTGAGCTATACCTCTCAAATGAAGCATTTTTGGACATTCTTGTGAGACATGAAGTTGTAGAGAATTGAATTTCCTTCAAAACAAGAGGTGGTGGAAAAATTTGAGAAAGTATGAGAAAGTTATGATCGGTCAAAGTTCGAGTTGACTTTTCATCTAGAAACCCTAATTTAGAAAGTTTGACTTTTGAGCAAATCTTGAGTTTTCTTGATGAATCATGATCAACCCTTGATCAAATGATGAATGTAACTTCAAAATGAGGATGTTGACCAAAAATCAAGTTTTGACTTGTATGTTGACCACAGTTGACTTTTGTCCAATCACGATTTTCAACCATCGAGCAATTGCACGAGGAAACTTGACTTGTGAGGCTTGAAATTTGACATGGAGAATCTTTGAAGCATATGAGGAGGCATGAAGACCATTGGAGATGTTGGAAATCCATCTTGACTTGAGAGATACCAAACCCTAGTTTGGGTTGATTGTCTAGGAGAGGTTTGTCGATCAGACTCTTGAGAATCCTTGAGTATGGATGTATGAAATCTCTTGAGTAGATGGAGGGCAAATTTTGGGGTATGACCGGTACCACCATGGTAATTTTAAATGCTTGGAGGTGGTACCCTAGTTTGCACAAGATTCCTTTCTATTATGCGGGATATAATTCAGTGTATGTCATCGGTGGATCAAGCTGCGAGACAGGCGCATGGTTACGATTGTTGAGCTATGAGCCTGCTTTATCGAGGCTGTTGATTTTTACGGGCTAGCGGAGCAATTCACTATTTGAACTTGTATTAACGTGGTGCTATGGTAGCTACACCATCGTTGTTAGTGACATTCTTTCTTGGTTTCCTCGGGATACCATTCCTATGTCATGTTCCTTTTTCTTTGAAAGGCTGGTTCCAACCCTCTTAGTTCCACGGAAGATCTATTTCTTTGACTAAGTCCTATTTGAACTCCTTCCTCTAGTCGCATTCCCATGTTTACCATCTCGGTGAAATCTCCGGGAGCGCTAGCAATCATTCGTTCATAGTAAAATGGGCCAAGAGTGTTTAAGAAAACCTTGGTCATTTCCTTTTCTCTATGATGGGTTGACTTGGGCACAATTTCCCTCAACGTTGGGCTCTTTGAACGTCTCTTTTCCTACGAGACATGGGCGGAGTTGATCTCGATCCGGAGCCATGTCAAGTTAATTGTACTTGTTGGACAAAGGCTTCGCCTAGGTCATTAAATGTATGGATATTTGCACTATCTAGTCCCATATACCACTTCAGTGCGGCACGGGTGAGACTGTCTTGGAAATAGTGAATGAGCAATTGGTGATTGTCATTATATAGTGACATCTTCCTAGCATACATCGTGAGATGACTCTGTGACGAAAGTTCCTTTATACTTTTCAAAGTCGGGGACTTTGAACTTTGGTATCCTTACGAGGAACCGAGGCATAGATCGTGGGCATTCTTCAAACAATTCCTTCCACAATTGTTTTGATCTCAAGTTGCATTTATGGGCATTCTTGGAGATTCTCCATCTGGCCACGAGGATTCGTGTTATCGCCTGGACTATGGTGGACTTCTTCATCTGCAGTGGTGTGAACTACAGAAGCTGAGTTTGTCATGATTGGTTGAGAAAACGTCATAGTTACTTGCGGAAATGTTACTCCATCTTTGGAATTGAGTTGAGTTACGCAAGTAGGAACTTCAAACGTGGTTGTTTGTACCGAGAAGTGGGTTGGCAATCGATGCGAGGAATGAAAGGCATGCCCCATGGATAACCTTCTGGCATACTGAAGAGTGGACTACTGGTTGCAACAGTTGAAACTGGAGTAGTAGTAGTCTCTGAAATCGTCGCTTGATTTTGACTGCTCAATGTTGTTTACGGACTTTGGTGATACGAACTTACCAAAGTGAGTCTCTCCACCTCCTCCGAAGTGTTGTCACTATGCTCTGACTCAACATTTTCTTGCTCAAAACCTTCGTTATTTTCCTTTTCTTTGAGCAGTATTGTATGTACGAGTTGGCTGTGGACGTGGTCGAGAAACTCTAAGACGCGACAGCTTGGCGATCTTTCTCTTTTTGGAAAAAATTCCAAAAGATAAGACTCGAAACAATAAACTCGATATGCAAAGTATGATGCATAATTATGAATGCAAAGAAAAATAGTTTCCAAAAATTTACGCTAAAAGAGAATTTCGGCAAATATTTGGATGGAAAACACTTATTTTATTAATTATTGGAAGAAGATTACAACAATTTTGTTTTTTGAGCATAGCTCATACAATGATAAAATAAATGATAAAACTACAATCTAAGCTAATTAATCGTCCTCGTCGGATGAAGATCCAAAGGCTTGATGTAGCTTCAACTTCAAGATTTCTTTCCCATAGTGAGCTTTCAGTTCAACTTTCTCGGCTTTTAGCTTGCTGATGACTTTCTTCCATTCGTCAGGAGCTGGATCGCTGGTTGTCATTTCTTCAAGCTTTCTTTTTCTTTCTTTGATGTATCTTTTGATCACGTTATCTTTTTGACGAATCTTCTCATCTTTCTCCATGAGCCATTCATCTTGGAAGTAGAGCGTCTTTTCATGATCTTTGACTTGCTTCTTGAGCTTCTCGTTCTCGAGATCAGTCTTAAAGAACTTATCTTCCAAAGCCTCTTTCTCAAGCCTCATCTTGGCCAAAGCTTCTTGGTATTCTCCCATAGTCTCGACGGGAAAAATTGTTGATTTGGAGGCTGTTGAGAACATAGGTTCCTCATAAGCATAAGGCATTCGGAATTCCTTCGCACTTTTCTTTACCCAAGAAGTGTAGATTTCCATGGCTACACTATTCCTGGCATTACCCTTTTCCTTCCTTCGGATGTGATGCCAAG
This sequence comes from Vicia sativa, assembly GCA_021764765.1. NCBI lineage: Eukaryota > Viridiplantae > Streptophyta > Magnoliopsida > Fabales > Fabaceae > Vicia > Vicia sativa. The sequence goes on along the minus strand of CM038796.1, from coordinate 179,468,154 downwards.
CTCTGATCATTCTGCCTTTCAAACCTTGAGAATCTTCCCCTTCATGATAGAAGTAGCTTTCCACTGTAAAACCAAGAGGTTTACTAGAGGTTGCATACCCGAGTTGACGTCTTGCCAAGAATGGGTTGTAGTTGATTCCTCCTTCGTACCAATGAGGAGAATGCGTTGGCAAATTCTCCACAACTTTCAATGATTTCCATCTCATTGTCTGCCAAGGTATACCAATGGATATCGTCGTTTGTAAGAGACATGAGCCTTCGAGACCAATGCCAATCGTCTTTGTTTTCGCGGAAGATAGGAGATTTAGGCAAGTGTGAGACAATCCATTTGAAAATGAGGTACCAACACACAATAGTTCCATCTCCTTGACGATTCCTATGATGAATGGAGAATCGTGTCACCAAGCAAAGTGGGGCGGTTTCCAATCGGAAAGATCCTTATGGCGTTGATATCAACGAAACTTGGGACGTTGGGAAACAACACCATCCATAGATGAGTAAAGCTAAAAACTTCAAAGCTACCATACTACCGATTTAAGAGCCTTCTCCATTAGGAACTTTGAAGTTAGTCCTAAGAGTTTTCCTTTGGTAGTTAGGTTTTATCTATCTCGATTTCTTTAAGTGAGTCATTGTTGCAATGATGGTGACTTAGGAATGGCTTCCAAACCATTGAAGGGCACCTTATCTATCTTGAGATACCTAGGATGTGTACTCTTCCAAAGTAGGCATCAACGATAGTCGGGAAAGTGAAACAATGATAAAGCGGGTTGTAAATGAACGAAAGTTTTGAGAAGTCCTTCATCAACGTTAGTGTTCGGATGATTAAAGAGTTCCATAGCGTTTTCGAAATCAGGGATCTTCTACCAAGGATGCTAACTCTTTTAACTTTCCTATCGGAATCCTAAGCTGTATTTCTTGGTGAATCTTCCTCACGTCCATCACTCTAACCTAAAATATTTACAAAGAAAAATCTCTAAATTCTTTGGAAATGGGAAGAGAAATGAAGTTTTGAATGAATGCATGAATGCTACAAACATGGTTAGTAGTTATACACACAGTCAGCGTTCGAAGTCACGAGCATGAGGCCAACGATAAGAATCAAACGTGGGTAAGTTCTAAGAGCTTATTCATCCGTGAAATGGGTTCTCTTGATAATACTGGTTCAACGCTTCTCTTTGAAATATTATCGGATTTTTGAATACTCAAGTCCAATAATATTTTTAAGAAAACTACTTCGATCGTAGTCTCGCATGACAATTATTCTAAGCTACGCTTGAATAATTTATGCACTACATCCTAAATGGCGAGGATGGGTTATGTGTTCTCTGACCACTACTTCGTTTCTCTCGAAAGCAAAATGTTTTCGCAAATACTTGCTAAACACAAATACTCCCAAAACAACCTCCACTAAGAGAGGGATCTCAAATTAACTTAGTAAGTACTGAGACTTCTCACAAGTTAATAGGACTATACCCCCACCTAGATCTTAAAATGTTTCTTAAATCCGGGTTAGGATTTCTTTCCATCAGATGACATTGTGAAACACACAATAAAGAAAAACAAACATATGCACATATGAAAGCTTAACCCCTTTTTTTCTTTTTGAAAACAAAAAAGCTTGGTGCTCTTGAGCAGAGTCACATTTTTTTTTGAAAATCAAAATTTAGCGTACTCCCCAACAGAGTCGCCATTTTTTCTGTTCGCGTTAAAAAGTGACGCGCGAGGGAATCGAATCTGAATTCTAATTCTCTGGCTCGAAACGATTTACTCTTTACTCTTTTGATTTGTTTATAAAGATGCCGCGAGCATCAAGCTTTATTATTTCCAACACAAGAAAAATGATTATGAAAAGGGAAATCGCAATACCTCAATTGATTTGATATGCATTACGACTAGCACGAACTAGACGTAACGCATTGGGGAGATTCCGGGCAAGGGGGTTTGTTATATAAAGGGAATAGATGGAGCACCCTAAATATATATAGTTATCTATAGCTTTATATATGAATATGTTTGATATGTTTGTGTGTTTTAATTGCTATTTCTATGATTGGGAAAGTTTCTCCTTTGGATTTTAAGAAGGATAGATTATGTGGGATCCTAGGTTTTATTATTGTGCTGCAAAGATCATTGGGATCTTCTGCATACATATCCTTAATGGGAATCAGCATTTGTAGCTCGGATCTAAAGGGATCTATGGTTTGTTTGGTTTGAGGGAGAAAGAAATTTGCTCGGCAAGGATGAGACCTTGTGCCTCGTATTCTCAAAGGATGTTGAGAAAGTCGAGCAATCGTAGTTCCCACTTATGCTAGTGGAAGCAACGGGATGTTATTAAGAGACAAAGACAAATGTCATCTTAATGAAAATGTATCTAATCTATTTCATCACATACATTTTGAAAGGATTGATTGATTAAAATCTTTCATCGTAAGTTATAGGTGTTTTGCTTGAGTGTACAAGCGTTACCACTTACGAGGTTTAGAAAGATGTTTGAAGAAGATGATTGAATCTTTTAATTGTAAGCATTGGGTGTTTTGCTTGAGTGTACAAGCGTTACCACTTACGATTAAGAGATGTTTTTGTTTGAAAAGAGTTTGAAAAGTTTTTGATTGTATGTGATGTGATAGATGAGATACTTCTTCCATAGAGATGATAGATGTCTAAATCTCGGAAATTGATTGGATTAGGGGATGCTTTTAAGAAGCCCATGGGTCCTTGTATTGTAAGCCCAGAGGAGGCATTAGAGGGTCATCGAGGGTCCTTGTATGAAGCTCAAGAGGAAGCATAGGGTATGGGCTGGCTTTGGCTTTAGAGTGGTTTCACCGGGAAACCATCCTCTTAGGATTTCAAGAGCGATTTCACCGGGAAATCATACTCTCATGGTTCTATCCTAGCGTGGATGATTCTTTGTATTGGAAGCCCAATAGGAGGCTTGTTAAGAAATTTCCTGGTCTCTTTCTTGTTTGATGCCCAAGAGAAGGCTAAACTCAATGAGGAGTTCTTTTGAACGAAGCCCAAGAGGAGGCTGACTCAACAGGGGAGTGTTGTCTTATATGAAGCCTAAGCAGAGTCTAAACTCAGATGAATGAGTTTTCTTATATGAAGCCTAAGAGGAGGCTGAACTCAGATGAATGAGTTATCTTGTACAAAGCCCAAGAGGAGGCTAGCTCTGTGGGGAACTTAATGGTTAGACTAGTTGTTATGTTATAACTAGACAGTTATATAAGCAATTGTATGAAGTTTATTCACAGGAGTTTATGAAGGAAATATAAACAAATGTGTAATGTTTATTTACAAGAGTTTATGAAGGAAATATAAACAAGTGTGTGTAAAATGTGCGTTTAAAATGAGCGTAACTTGATTATTTACAAGTTTGAATATGTACAAGGAATGAATATGTACACGAATGAGTATTTATGTCAAGAAATGAATATGTACATAGGAGGGTTGGGACTTACACGTGAGGAGGCCCATTGGTTTAAGCAGTTTCACCGGAATAATGCTCCTTTAATACCAATGGTATTGGTGTATATACAAGTGAAATGAAAACAAACAAACGAAGTTTGTCTATATGAATATTTACAAAAGTCGTATGTATTATGTACAAGTAAAAATTGGTATGTACATAAAAATTGGATATGTACAAGGAAATAGCTATGTACATAAATGAATTGGGACTTACACGTGAGGAGGCCCATGATCGATTAAGAATTCGAGGAAAACGAGTTCGGTTTTATCTTCAAATCGGGTCGATCATGGAAAAAGATGTAAGTTTGATGAAAAGTTTTGAAAGATCTTGAAAGTGTTTTGAAAGATGAAATATACTTACGAAGTTTGAAAAGTTTCGGTTTCAAAGTTTGAAAGAAACATCTTTGAAAGCTTGAAAAGTACTTAAAATGTCTCATTTTATTCGATGAAAATGTAATCAAAGATAATATTTTTAATTTTTTGACATCATCATAAAATAGACATGTTAAATGACACGTGTGCAAAAAATCACCTCAAAATGAGGAGTTTTGATTGGGTTTTGAAAGTGTTGAAGTTTGAAAAAAATATGAAGAGAAACAAAAAAGTTTGGCAAAAATGGTCCCAAGGCTACTCGAACCGGGACCATTGGGCAAACATGAAGTGACTTAAGGTGAGCTGGCAACCGCTGGGGCGGAAATACATCCGTTTATTTATGCCATTCCTATTAATTATATTATAAACTTAATATTTGAATTTCTGAAAAACGCGCGCACTGCTCTTCTTCTTCCTCGATCCTTCCTTCAACCATGGATTCTTTGTTTCTCAATGAAAATGATCGATGTAAACATCAGACTTGATCGAAATTGAACCAGGAACATGATGATGGTGATTAATTCCATTTATTTTAGTTAAACATGATTAATTTTCCGAACGCGAAGAACCTAATTCCTAAAAATCAAATTGGAATCGTGTATGGCCATGGATTTGATCAATTGATTGAGGGTTAATGATCAGTGAAGGTGCAGAAACAAAACGGCCAAGCCATTTTTGAACTGTAAATCAAGAATCAAAGAGTTCGAAGTCGAGCAACTTACCTCTTGAAGCTGGAATCGAATTCTTCAAGGAGTGTTTCAGTTGATGTTTGATGATTGTTGAGCACGGTGAACCTTATGGAAGGTGTTTGATCACTATGCACACTCACGAAATGGTCGGAACTCTACAAGTCCACCTACAGTTGCTTGAAGTGAAACTCGAATTCGTGGTTAGAGGTGTTACGGATCAAAGGTGATGGTTTGTATCACTTATGTGAAGTATGTGGATGATGTTTGAATCATAAATCACAACTACTCGAGCCAATGATCAGTTTGAAAGTTAAGGCAGGTTTTGCAAGCTTTTTGTCTCAAACATGGATTCTGAGTTTTAGAAGTTCTTGTGTTGATTTTAAGTTTCAAACAAGTTCTATATTGATTTTAAGACATGTTAGACACCAAATTTCTCATGGTTTTTCACAAGATTTGAAAGATGCAAAAATTCTCACTTTTGAACTATGTAACTTGAATTTTAAGAGAAGAAAAGCTTGTTCTTGCATAGCTTTGGTGTGGTTTCAATTTGCAAACATGACCTCTATTTATAGGTCAAGATATCAGAATGGTAAGTGAAGAAGATTGGCTTGGATTTGAACAACTTGCCTTAGAGGGCAAGAAAGTCATTTTTGCCATAAATGCAAAAGGAATCTTCTTTTAACCATGGTTAAAACTAAACTTGATCTTATCTCCATCATACTTACCTCTCATAAGATTTTTATTAGCTCTATCCATCTTGGCTGGGTGGCAAGGCTTCTAGAAGGAAGAAAATCAAAAATGACTTGTAATCTTTGAAGCATGAACTTGAAATTCATGGTTTGGAGCTCTATGTTTCAAAATCAAAAGTGTAGCTAGACAAAATGGTTTTCCAAGTTATTGGACATTTTGGAAAGCTTGTAAACAGGGCTACAACTTTCTTGTTTTGAGTTTTTTCTAATTCCAAATGGAACTATGTGAAAAAATGCCATGAAAGTAGGAAAAAACATGAAATTTTCAATACTTAAAATTTTTCTAAGTGTTGAAATTTTGGACTTTTTACTTTTTGTTGACTTTTCCAAATTTCTTGATTTTTTAGGATCATGATGGATCATTTGAAGTATTTTGATGATTGAAAAAGTTTTATCTTGAAAAAGTTGACCAAAAGTCAAAGTTTGACTTTTCAATGTAGATGAAATTTCATCAGATGATCCAGAAATTGACTGATGAAAAATGTGAACTTCTGTGATGTTTTGAATCAGGAAATTAGGTCAAGATGTTGTTTTGAAGATATGAAGATCAATCTCCAAGCAAAAAAGTCATTCATTGATCAGAAAATCAGTGATTGCTTATCCTCCATGAAAACCCTAATTGGTCGATCCTTGATAGATCATGAGGAAAAGTTGGATATCTGAAGATCAATTGTTGATGGTTGATCAAGATATATCAATTTAGGTGAGTGATAACTCAAACCCTAATTGATTACCTCTTGAATCAGATGAAAAATTTGTGAAACCCTGATTTTGACCTGTAGAAGCCACACGGATTAATTCATTACGAGAATGGTGATGCAATGATGCAAATGTAAGGTGGTATATGGGTCAAAAATTGGGGTTATGACACAAGGATAACCCAACTTCATAACGCCAACCTAGGGTTGTATTTAATACGCCTTGAGATCCCATCAACGAAACATTAGGAAAATCTCCACAGGTTAGTAATAATTTCTCCACATTTCAATTTGGTAAGTACCAAACCACAACATCTGAAGTGAGGGCAATAGCGTTTGAGCCCATGACAAATCTTTCAAAACATCGTACCACGGACTCTAGTCGGCAAGTGAGACAAAACCAAAGTACAACGGAGTACAACATAGAACCACACTCTCTTCTTCTCATGCCTTATATGAAGGTGATAAAGCACATACGCACAAAAGGTGGACAGGATTCTTCACGGAACAAACACATTAACAACATACTCTTCCAAGAATTCCTATTCCCCACTCGGAAACATGGCGACCCCAAAGATGAGCGAGCAAGAACAACATAAAAAGCATTTGTATTACCAATTTTGCCAATTTTTAGCCTTGTTCTCTAATGCCTTTGAGAATCCCTTTGCAGGCGCCTTCTGACAGGAAGATACAAAACTTCAGCTAACCTATCACATGTTACTCTTTCTCCCAAGTGGTGAAAGGATGACACCTTTCAAAGCCATCCTAGCAAATCTCGAACTCTTGATGGTGGGAGTCGGGTTGAAAGTCTTGAAAAGTGAAACATCGAGCGGAGAGTCATAATACTTATGCGAACAACAACCATCGCATTACATCAACATTTGTATCCAAGAGCTTAGAATGTGACCATATCTTTTGGTGAAAGTGGTCATATCGACCTTCTTGACCTTTCATTCAAGCGTAGCAGAACCTCCAACTTTGGCATCTTGACCTTGATCGGTTGGTATGCCTTTTGTCATCCATTTGTTAACTGTTGCTTATGCGAACCAAGTCCTTAGGATTCCTACAAAATTGGAACAAATAAATGTTGATGATAAATTCATGCGTCTTTGGATGCGAATGTAATGCGAATTAGCATGTTAAAGTTTTTAGAAATTGGGTACATTTTGACATCTACCCAACAATTCCCTCTGGATGGCTCTTAGGGTTTTGATACAATAAACACAAATTCGTGCATCGAAAGATACTTGCTGCACAAAACTTTTCAAGAGAATTTGGTTTGAGGGAGAGTTACATATTATCCGAATAGACAAAGCAGGTCTAACGATCTAACAAACGTAACCCTAAATACCGGGATCTGAACGGGGTGCTCAAAATCATTGATCCCAACTTGGGTGTACCATTTTCACCGCAAATAAAATTGCGATTAGATGATATATCCAAGAACGTCTCATTTGAGCATTCTTAAAGCCTAAAGGTTAGGTTTCCTTAAAGGTCAAAACTAGGGGAAAATCCTTCTAACAACACTATCGTCAACGCAAAAGTAACTTGCAATCGACGATAATGTCTTCGAAAGAACCTCCCCTAGGTGTGGTCTTCGCACCAACTTACAAGACATTTCCATCTAGCAAATCAATACTACGCAACCACTCTAATTTATGTCTTCTATAGCCTTGATAGTGGGCTTTTCCTATAATCCCATCATCATTACAAAATAATGTATTACAAGGTAATAATTAAGCGATAGAAATAAATGACTAAATTATAAACATAAAATAGAGTGATAAAAAGCGAAAATAAACACACATATGAAGAGCTAAATTAGGGTTGACACACTTAGTCAATATTCCCGATTGAAGTCCATGCCAAAACTTTCGATTTTCAAAAATCGTTTAAATTTGAAAACTAAGTGAAATCGCCACCTAATTTTATTTGTTCCAAAAGAGCAGGAAAATATAGATAAAACCCAATACATGCGGATAAGGCGGTCGACCAAAAATATGGAATCGAGAATCGGTTATATAAGAGGAAGGTATTAACACCTCTTACATCCATCGTACTCGATGGGACCGTTTAATTCTAAGTGTGTGTATATTAGCTAATCTCTAAGTTATAAAAGCGGAAATTGTTTATTATTATTTTGAGTTTGGCACGGTTTGGAACCGTGTGCCTCGTATTCCATTGCAATGGGAAAGTCAAAACTCCGTAGTTCCTCTCAAAAAGGTTTTAATTGGTTGTATTGATTTTATAAGAAAAATCGTGCGTTTAGATGTTTCAAATGCTTTGAACTAGGACTTGTTTTGTTTGTTTGAAAAGCTTAAGTCCTCGTTCTTGTTTGAAGCAGACTGTGCACTCTTTGTAAGAAAAGAGTTTGTTGATCGCATATGAGCGATAAAAGAGTTTGAATGAGTTATTTTATTTTTATGCGGGAGACAAGTATTGGACCATAAGTGTTCAACGGCTAATGCCCCAATTACTCGGATGAGTGGACAGAAACATCCGAATCATCTTTTTCTACCCAAGAGTTTGTTTAAGAAAAGGTGAGGTGAAACAAGGTTCACGTTAATTAAAATTCAATTAAGACACCAAACATACGATTAGGTCGTCTTGGGTGACTACCATATGCTTGGGAGGAGGGAGAAATAAAATATTTATTTAAGAAAGTATTTTTGAAAAGAAACTCGACGTTGGATCGAGGTTTAGAACTTTTAATTATGAAAGTGTTTTTAGATACGTGCTGAGATGAAATGGAAGCGGGTTATGATTAATCAAGTATATGGACTTAATTAACCTCGTGAGGATAGGTGCTCTATCTAACCATGAGACCTAGTGCATGGAAAATTGGTATATAGACCAATGTTATTTTCGGATTATGATTGATTAAAGCAACAAGGGCTTTAATCAACCTCGTGAGGATGGCCATGCCCATCCCCAACAATAAGACCCTTTAAGAAATTGGCATATGAGCCAATCAAAGCGGAATCGAATTTGATTTTAATTTTAATTTGTGTATAGAGTGTATAGTGGTGAATAAATACTGAATGAGTTAATAAACAGACAGATATCACACAATAAAATCGGAATTTTAAATAATTATTATAAATGATTTTTTCTGTTTGATGAAAAATCGACTAATAGTTTAATCGATAAGTCATCAAATAGAAACTATCAGAGCTAATTATTATTTAGTACATCGCAACAATATTGTTCGCATAAAATAAATTAATTGAAAAAGATAAGATCTTAGAGATAGCCTGTATTGCAGTGATTCTGGACGGTGCGAAAAGAAATCCATCTGAACTTGGTTACTCCGCAAAAATCCGTCATATGCTGGCGATCTGGTGCGTCGGATCTTTCTTGTTCGAAATAAAAACTCCAACGGCCCCAAGTGACATGTTATTGTATTTTTACCAAATATTTAACTATATTTCTTTTTATGTTTTTATTATAGATTTTTTTTAAAAAACAACTAAATATTTGTTTTAAAAAAAGGAAAAGAAATATAATAAAGAAATTAAAAGAAAACCAGGTGGTGACACTTGTCACCCCCAGACCTAGACACCCAAAACAAAATTAAACTAATTAATTAAATAAAACTTACTAAAAAAACAGATTAAAATACAATTAAAAAAAGAAAATGGGATAATCATGCTTTGCTCTCTTCTTGCGTTCGTGTTCTTCTCTCTCGTTCTCACGCATCCCTCTCTCTCGTTCTCATGCATCCCTCTCTCTCGTTCTCACGCATCCCTCACAATTTACCTAGAAAATGAAAACTCACCTTCTCTCTCGAACCTCACATGGATCCTCATCCTTCTCTCTCTCGTTATCTTGGATGAAACCTAAATGGGAAACAAAAGGCAGCCGCGCCGGAAATTGCCTCACGGTGGTGACGGCGGCGACGAGGCCTTAGGGTTTCGGTTTCCTCACATTCTTACTCGTTTCTTTTTATTTTGATGCTTGCTCTATTGGCTTTGTATATGTGCTTACCGATTTGGGAACTTGAAAGGGGTTTGGAAACCCTAAGTCAGTGACTCCGGCGAGGATGATGATGGCTAAGCCTGGTGACGCGTTCAAACGATTTCTGTGGGTTTCGGGTGAGACCGTTCTAACCTTCTCTTCTTCTTTCTTTGTTCAGACCCTGGTTTCTGAAAATATCTAAATCTGAAGGATTTCTGGTGTTAGGAAAATGATGATAGGGTTGTCTAGGTCTGGTTTTTTTGCGTTTACGATTTTGTGTGTTTGGATTTGGAACTGTTTCTTGCTGGCTTCACACTGTTAGATACTACACTTGCTTGCTTTTTCTGGTTTGTATCGATGAAGCAGGTGCTACTTGCCCTTTTTTCGGTTTGTAATGGATCTGGTTTTAGAGCAGATGATTTTTGGTTCCATGGCTTGAAAAAGCGATGGTTTTGGTTACGTGTTGCTTGTTTTAGCGATAGAGCAGAGATATTTTGCTCTTGGTTTTTTTTATGGCTTCCAAAACTGATGGAACAGATACTACACTTCTTGTTTTTGTGGCTGCTAAAACTGATCGTTCATGGTTTCTCTTTTGATATGTTTTAAAACTGATCAGAACAGATGCCCTCTTTTTTTGTAACTTCTTGAAAACTAATGTTGCACTTGTATCTCTTTTCTGCTTGGCGTCCCTTTCAGAACATATACTCTCTTCTCTTTTTCTGATATTGGAACAGGTCTCTTGCTTGTCTTGGTCTTATGCTCAGTGATTTTCATCATTTATGTTGGCTTTTTTTTTTCTCTTTTCACCTTTGGTGAAAACATAACTAAACCAACCTTTCCTCTTCTATGTTGTTCTTTTGCTATACATTGCTTGCATTGTTTGGTTTAATGTTTGAGTTTGGTTTCGAGATGAATTGTTTCTGTTCTGATTACGAGAAAGAACCTTTGAGCTTGGAAGCGTTGGACTTAGATTAAGGATCCGGAGTGGATGGTATTGCTGATGGAGCCTTGACTTGTAGATTAACTGGTTAGGATTAATGGTATGGATTATGGATTAATGCGATGAATGATCCGAGTTAGGCTTTGTTTGTGAACCGAGTTAACTCGTGATTTATATAGGCTCACTTTTCACCGATGATTAATCTTGAACAAGATTATGAGGATTGACATTCTAAAACACGATTCCCTTGAAACGCCTAATGATGAGTTCGAAAACAAATTGCTTTTCTTTAATTTGGTTTATGTTCAATTATGGCTACTAATCATTCTTTTGTGTTTTCATGTAACAATGTGGTGAAGACGGAGACAATAGGAAGGTAGCGGATGTGGAGCAAAGCTCGGAGAAACAACAATTTGCTCAGACACCTGAAACTTACAACAATAATGTAGAATTAGGATTTCTTTTGTATTTCGTAACTTTGTAATTGATCGCGACTTTATCGCTTATTAATCACCAGTTGCAAGTGCAGTCCTATCGCGTAGTTTTAAAGATATCGAACACGAGACTATAAATCGATCTATTGTTATCCTAAGTTACGGTATCATTTAAAGGCGAATAATTCTTTAAGATTTTGGTTAAGGAAAATATAATAATTGATATCGATGTAATTTGTCTAACCTAAGGGATCACGAATTTCCAGCGTGTTACTGTTGAATAAAAATCCTATTTCACAAACAATATTCATCTAAAGATCCTATCTCAGCTGTCGCTCATTGAATCGGATCATGCAATTAAATCTAACGTATGCTCTCGCTATCATGAATTTAAAAACACTTTTTGAAAATAAATAAAGTTTAATCTCTTTTAAAAGCAGCTGTCATGATCTTTAAAATTAATACCTAGTATCACTATCTCGGTTCTAAACCTCAAACCATCGCTCTGTTGGTTTCTAACCTTAATCCAGTTCATTAACCTCAAACTTTCGCTCCATTGGTTTCTAAACCTTTTAATAAATTAAATTAGATATCTAAGTCGAAAGAATATTTTAACACGTAACATTATGGAGTTTATAGATTCCTTTGATCGATTAATTTACATACCAATATCGAAAAGACTTAGCCAGACATATTAATTAATTTAGACATGCATAAATAATATGGTTTAATATATTTAAACATTTCCACAATCAAATAAATAATATCAGGCAACAGTAAATAAAATAAAATAAAATAATTAAATTAAACTGAAATAGGAATCTTTGAAATAATCTTGTTCTTGACTTCTTGAATTGAAAGGAAAAATAAAATACGACAAGGAATAAAAAGCACTGGATCTAACGTAAGGTTAGATCAGTGAAAACTGAAATAAAATAAATTCAAAGTACAACATGAAAATAAAATTGCGAATATTAAAATAGCGGTTGTTAGAAAAAAATCTGAACCCTAATTAAATGGAACTTGTATTTATAGCTCACTTGTAACTTCCCATTCCATAAATTTCGTTGCACAATGTGATCGTGGAGAGAAAATGGTGCCTTGAGAAGTAGGGCGGGGGCCTCATGAACAGTCAAACATGAGACGTGCGTCCACAAATTACGCGGATGGCGGCGTGGGCGGGCGGACGTCTCCACTTGTGAAGGGACTTGAGGCAGCCGCCTCAGTGGGCTGGATGTTGGGCGTGCCTCCACTTGCTGGTCTTGGGCTTTGGTTTGCTTGTTTGCTTTTGGGCTTTATCTTCAATATAATCTCTTTATTTCTAAACCTTCCTTTTGCTTGCACACCTCTCTCCAATTCTTGCACACTTTAATTAGTTAATCCTCCTAAATATCATTTCTTTGCTTTTAATCTGATTTTCCTCGATTTGCTTCTTTTGCTCGATTTATCTCTTATTTGATACAAATACCAAACATAGAAAATACCAACGTAATACGAAATAAAGTAATATAATTGAATAAAAATAGTAACATTGTCTATGAAATTACGTCAAATATTTATATAAATCGTGTTTATCAAACTCCCAATACTTAAACCTTTGCTTGTACTCAAGCAAAAGTAAAATGAAAAATCACCTGAGCATATGTCAAACGAGATATATAACACAATTCAATTTGTACTAGGTTGCAATTCAATTGTTTGGATAACTCGAGTTTGACTTTGACACCAAAATTAAGTAATAACACTAGATAACCCCATTTATGCGAGACAATTTAAGTCATGAATTATAGCTCGACCTAATACTTTCGTTTTGTTTCACCGTTTTCATTCTTGCGCAATCACATTAAGCCCTTTACCTTGGCACATAGTGGAGTAACCGGTTATGACTTTGATCTTTATAATCCATTAAAGTCCCGGTAATTATATTTGGTACTCCTTTATCAATTACAAATTGCGGGATCGGGATGATAAATCCGCCTACCAAGTTCAGCACTGGGACCATTGAACAATTCATAATGGATGTTTGCATAAATATTTTATAGTTTATTGCGGTAATTAAATGATCCGGTAAGGACCATCTAACTTATTAAGTGCATCTTCTAATAAAAATTTTCTCTTAAAAATTCTTTATCAATCACTTATATTCATCGATTCTCCACGTAGTTTGTCGTTTAAGGCGGTGCCATTGCTTAATAAACTACTCGGGATTACTTTAAAACTAAGTCTTAAAGGTTTGGTATAATAAGTACTTAAATCGATCTAACACATGGGGTTTTAAAGTGTTAAACGATGAATTTTGCTAAGTTGCTCGAATTCTTATTTATAATAGGCAACCTTAATACTAGTTGAATAATGTTTATAAATGCGTTTTAAAATTGTTTTATTTGTTCGTTATGGCTCAAGAAATAGGGAATTGAGTAAGCATAAATTTTTGCATAAGATTAAAATTTGCATAAATAAGTATTTTATTGAATTGAAATTTGCAATACAAGAAAGAAATAAAGGAAAAGTACTAAAAGGCGAAGGACATAGAAATGAACAAGGAAATGATCCGACTCACAACTTAAAAGGAGCAATGTCTCAATGCGATAATGAAGGAGAATCGAAATGAAAGATGGGCGTTTAAATCGCAACAATAATAATGCAACTTAAGAAGAATAATCAACGTTATTAATAATATAATATAATGTGCACATTATAATAATAAAGATAACATGGAT
>CM038796.1:179304335-179454028 GCA_021764765.1 Vicia sativa | reverse complement strand
CTTATATTTCACTTCAATTTTGTAATATTTTACGAAGACTTTATTCACTAAATTTCATGATTTCTAAAGACTTATATTCACTTCAATTTTCACAGATTTTACGAAGACTTATATTACTTACAAATTCATTGATTTTACGGTTTATATTCACTTCAAATTGCATCAGATTTTTTGAAGACTTATATTCACTTCAAAGTTCATCAGATTATCTTAAGATTTATGTTCATTTCAAATTTCATCAGATTTTGTGAAGACTTATATTCACTTCAAATTTCATCAAATTTACATATGAATTATATTCACATTAAATTTCATCAAATTATCTTAAGATTTATGTTCCCTTTAAATTTCACTAGATTTTCTGAAGACTTATATTCACTTCAAATTTCCTCAAATGTCCTGAAGAATTATATTCACTTCAAATTTCATCAATTTATCTTGAGATTTATGTTCACTTTAAGATTTTGTGAAGACTTATATTGACTTCAAATTTCATTAAATTTACAGATGAATTATATTCACATCAAATTTCATCAAATTATCTTAAGATTTATATTCCTTTAAATTTCACTTGATTTTTGAAGACTTATATTCCTTCAATTTCACCCAGTTTTACGAGGACTTATATTAACTTCAAATTTCATCAGATTTTTTAAAGACTTATATTCCCTTCAAATTTCATCAGATTTACTTAAGATTTATATTCACTACAATTTTCACCTGATTTTTAGAAGACTTATATTCACTTCAATTTTCACCTGAATTTTTGAAAACTTAAATTCACTTCCAATTTCATCAGATTTTTAAAGACTTATACTTCAAATTTCATCAATTTTACGAAGAAATTATATTCACTTCAAATTTACGTCAAATTATCTTAAAATTTATATTCACTTTAAGATTTACGAGACTTATTCACTTCAAATTTCATTCATATTTTCTGAGGCTTATATTCACTTCAAATTTCATCAAATTTTCACGAAGACTTATATTCACTTCAAATTTCATGATTTTCCTAAGATTTATATTTATTAATTTTCACCGGATTTTGAAGACTTATATTCACTTCAAATTTCAGCGATTTTACATGACTTATATTCACTTCAAATTTCATCAAATTTTAGAGCTTATATTCACTTCATATTTCATGATTATCTTAAGATTTATGTTTCATTTCCATTTCACGGATTTTCTGCTTAAGACTTATATTCACTTCAATTTTATCAATATTTTACGAAGACTTATATTCACTTCAATTTCATCAATTTTCTAAAGACTTATATTCACTTCAATTTTCATGGATTTACGAGAAGACTTATATTCACTACAAATTTCATGATTTTCTAAGACTTATTCACTTCGTTTCAGTTTTTGAGGCTTATATTCACCAAATTTCATAGTTATCTTAAGATTTGTATTTCAAATTTCATTGATTTTGGCGAAGACTTATATTCACTTCAATTTCATCAAATTTACAAGTTATATTCACTTAAATTTCATCAAATTATCTTAAGATTATATTCACTAAATTTCACTAGATTTTGGAACTTATATTCTTCATATTCACAGATTTTAAAGACTTATATTCACTTCAATTTTCACGGATTTCGAGAAGACTTATAATGATTCAAATTCATCAATTTTTGAAGACTTATATTCACTTCAAAGTTCATCAGATTATCATAAGATTTATGTTCACTTCAAATTTCATCAGATTTTGCGAAGACTTATATTCACTTCAAATTTCATCAAATTTACATATGAATTATATTCACATCAAATTTGATCAAATTATCTTAAGATTTATGTTCCCTTTAAATTTCACTAGATTTTCTAAAGACTTATATTCACTTCAATTTTCACAAAATTTTCTAAAGACTTATATTCACTACAATTTTCACCTGATTTTTTGAAGACTTATATTCACTTCAATTTACACCTGGATTTTTGTAAACTTATATTCATTTCCAATTTCATCAGGTTTTTTAAAGACTTATATTCACTTCAAATTTCATCAAATGTCCTGAAGAATTATATTTACTTCAAATTTCATCAAATTATCTTAAGATTTATGTTCACTAAATTTTCATAGATTTTTGAGACATATTCACTTAAAATTTCATAAGATTTTCTGAAGACATATATTCACAAATTTCATCAGATTATCTTAAGATTTATGTTCATTTCAATTTTCACCAGATTTTCTGAACACTTATATTCACTTCAAATTTCATCAGATTTTATTAAGACTTATATTCATTTAAAATTTACTCAGATTTTCTGAAGACTTATATTCACTTCAAAGTTCACCATATTATCTTAAGATTAATGTTAATTTCACTTTTCAACAGATTTTCTGAAGACTTATATTCATTTCAAATTTTATCAGATTTTCTTAGGATTTAAGTTCACTTCAATTTTCACCAGATTTTCACAAGACTTATATTCACTTCAAATTACATCAGATTTTCTGAAGACTTATATTCACTTTATATTTCATCTGTTTTTTAAAGACTTATAGTGTTTTCAAATTTTATCAGATTATCTTAATATTTATAATGACTACAATATTCACCTGATTTTTTAAATATTTATATTCATTTCAATTTTCACCTGATTTTTTCAAGATTATATTCACTTCAAATTTTACTAGATTTTCTGAAGACTTATATTCACTTCAAATTATATCAAATTATCTTATGATTTATGTTCACTTCAATTTTTACCAGATTTTCTGAAGACTTATATTCACTTCAATTTTCACCTGATTTTTTTAAAACATATATTCACTTCAAATTTCATCAGATTTTCCGAAGACTTATATTCACTTAAAATTTCATCAAATTTCCTGAAGACTTATATTCACTTCAAATTTCATCAGATTATCTTAAGATTTATGTTCACTTTAAACTTCACTAGATTTTCCGAAGACTTATATTCACTTCAAATTTCATCAAATTTCCTGAAGACTTTTATTCACTTTTATTTACAGAAAGATTTATGTAAATATCACTAGAGATTTCTAAATACTTATATTTACTTCAAATTTCATAATATTTTCTAAAGATTATATTCACATCAATTTTCCTCAGATTTTCTTAATATTTATATTCGCTATAATTTTCTCATGATTTTTTGAAGACTTATATTACTTAATTTCACCATATTTTACGAGGACTTATATTCACTTCAATTTTCACCAGTTTTACGAAGACTTATATTCACTGAATTCATCAGATTTTCTAAGACTTATATTCACTTAATTCATCATTATGTTAACATTTTATATTCACTCTTATTTTCACTAATTTTTGAAGAGTTATATTCAGCCCAAATTTCATCAATTTACGAAGAGTTTTATTCATTCCGTTTTATCAGTTTTCTTGAGACTTATATTCATTCAATTTTCACGGTTTTTGAAGACTTATATTCACTTCAAATTTCATCAGATTTTCTGAAGACTTATATTCTTTTCAAATTTCATCAGATTATCTTAAGATTTATATTCACTACAATATTCACTTGATTTTTTGAATACTTATATTCACTTCAATTTTCACCTGATTTTTTAAAGACTTATATTCACTTCAAATTTCATCAGATTTTCCGAAAACTTATATTCACTTAAGATTTCATCAAATTTCCTGAGACTTATATTCACTTCAAATTTCATCAGATTATCTTAAGATTTATGTTCACTTTAAACTTTATTAGATTTTCCGAAGACTTATATTCACTTCAAATTTCATCAAATTTCCTGAAGACTTTTATTCACTTCAAATTTCATCAGATTACCTTAAGATTTATGTTTACTTCAAATTTCATCATATTTTCTAAAGACTTATATTCACTTCAAATTTCATCAGATTTTCTTAAGATTTATATTCACTACAATTTTCACCTGATTTTTTGAAGACTTATTATATTCACTTCAATTTTCACCAGATTTTCTGAAGACTTATATTCACTTCAATTTTCACCAGATTTTCTGAAGACTGGTATTAAGTTCAAATTTCATCAGATTTTCTAAGGACTTATATTCACTACAAATTATATCAGATTATTATAACATTTATATTCACTACAATTTTCAACTGATTTTTTGAAGACTTATATTCACTTTAATTTTCACCTAATTTTTTGAAGAGTTATATTCATTTCAAATTTTATCAGATTTTCTAAGGATTTATGCTCACTTCAATTTTCACCAGATTTTCTGAAGACTTATATTCACTTCAAATTTCATTAGATTTTCTGGAGACTTATATTCACTTCAAATTTCATCAGTTATCTTAAGATTTAATGAATACTTATATTCACTTAAATTTTCACCTTATTTTTTGAGGACTTATATTCACTTCAAATTTCATTAGATTTTCTGAAAACTTATATTCACTTCAAATTTTATCAAATTTCCTAAAGACTTATATTCACTTCATATTTCATCAGATAACCTTAAGATTTAGGTTCAGTTTAAATTTCACTAGATTTTTTGAAAACTTAGATTCAATATTATTTTCATCAGATTTTCAGAAGATTGATATTCTAAAGACTTATATTCACTTCAAATTTAATCAGATTATCTTAAGATTTATGTTCTCTTTAATTTCCACTACATTTTCTTAAGATTATAGTCACTTCAATTTTCACCAGATTTTCTTAAG
Organism: Vicia sativa; assembly: GCA_021764765.1. NCBI lineage: Eukaryota > Viridiplantae > Streptophyta > Magnoliopsida > Fabales > Fabaceae > Vicia > Vicia sativa. Next base: position 179,449,364 of record CM038796.1, on the reverse strand, counting down.
ACTTATATTCAGTTCAAATTTTATCAGATTATCTTTGGATTTTTGTTCACTTCAATTTTTACCAAATTTTATGAAGACTTATATTCACTTCAAATTTCATCGGATTTTTGAATACTTATATTCACTACAAATTTCCTCAGATTTTTGAAGACTTATATTCACTTCAAATTTCCTCATACTATCTTAATATTTATGTTCAATTCAATTTTCACCAGATTTTCTGAAGACTTATATTCACTTCAATTTTCACCAGATTTTCTGAAGACTTGTATTAACTTCAAATTACATCAGATTTTCTAAAGACTTATATTCATTTCAAATTTCATCAGATTATCTTAACATTTATATTCACTACAATTTTCACCTGATATTCTGAAGACTTATATAAACTTCAAATTTCATCAGATTTTCTAAAGACTTATATTCCCTTCAAATTTCATCATATTTTCTTAAGATTTATATTCACTACATTTTCACCTGATTTTTTGAAGACATATATTCACTTCAATTTCATGATTTTACGAGACTTATATTCACTTAAATTTCATCAATTTCGGATAGATTATATATTCACTTCAAAATTCATCAAATTATCTTAAGATTAATGTTCCCTTTAAATTTCATTAGATTTCCTGAAGACTCATATTCACTTCAATTTTCACCAGATTTTCTGAAGTCTTATATTAACTTCAAATTTCTTCAGATTTTCTAAAGTCTTATATTCCCTTCAAATTTCATCAGATTTTCTTAAGATTTATACTCACTACAATTTTCACCTGATTTTTTGAAGACTTATATTTGCTTCAATTTTCATCATATTTTCAGAAGACATGTTCACTTTACATTTCACTAGATTTTCTGAAGATTTATATTCAATTCAAATTTCATCAGATTTTATAAAGACTTATATTCACTTCAAATTTCATCAGATTTTCTGAAGACTTATATTCTTTTCAAATTTCATCAGATTATCTTAAGATTTATATTCACTACAATATTCACTTGATTTTTTGAATACTTATATTCACTTCAATTTTCGCCAGATTTTATGATGACTTATATTCACTTCAATGTTCACTTCAATTTTTCCAAGATTTTCTGAAGACTTATATTCACTTCAAATTTCATCGAATTTTTTAAGACTTATTTTCACTACAAATTTCCTCAGATTTCTGAAGACTTATATTCACTTTAAGTTTCATCATTATATCTTAAGATTTATGTTCACTTCAATTTTCACCAGATTTTCTGAGGACTTATACTCACTAGATTTTTTGAAGACTTGTATTAACTTCAAATTTCATCAGATTTTCTAAAGACTTATATTCACTTAAAATTTCATCAGATTATCTTCCATTTATATTCACTATAATTTTCACCTGATTTTTTGATGACTTATATTCACTTCAATTTTCACCTGATTTTTTGAAGACTTATATTCACTTCAAATTTCATCAGATTTTCTGAAGAATTATATTCACTTCAAATTTCATCAAATTTCCAGATGAATTATATTCACTTCAAATTTCATCAAAATATCTTAAGATTTATGTTCCCTTTAAATTTCACAAGATTTTCTGAAGACTTATATTCACTTCAATTTTCACCAAATTTTCTTAATATTTATATTCACTACAATTTTCACCTGATTTTTTGAAGACATATATTTACTTCAATTTTCACCAGATTTTCGGAAGACTTATGTTCACTTTAAATTTCACTAGATTTTCTAGAGAATTTTATTCAATTTAAATTTCATCAGATTTTCTAAAGACTTATATTCACTTAAAATTTCATCAGATTTTCCGAAGAGTTATATTCACTTCAAATTTCATCAGATTATCTTAAGATTTTTGTTCATATAAATTTTCATCAGGTTTTCTGAAGAGTTATATTGACTTCAAATTTCCTAAGATTATCTTAAGATTTATGTTCACTTCTATTTTCACCAGATTTTCTGAAGACTTATATTCACTTCAATTTTCGCCAGATTTTTTGATGACTTATATTCACTTCAAATTTCCTCAGATTTTCTGAAGACTTATATTTACTTTAATTTTTACCATATTTTATGAAGACTTATATACATTTCAAATTTTCACCTGATTTTCTGAAGACTTTATTCACTTCAAAGTTCATCAGATTATCTTATGATTTATGTTCACTTCAATTTTCACCAGATTTTCTGAAGACATATATTCACTTCAAATTTTATCAGATTAGCTTAGGATTTGTGTTCACTTCAATTTTCACAAGATTTTATGAAGACATATATTCACTTCAAATTTTATCAGATTTTCTGAAGACTTACATTCACTTCAAATTTCCTCAAATTTCTTCAAATGTCACTATTTTATCTGAAGATTTAAGTCCACTTCAAATTTCATCAGATTTTCTAAAGACTTATATTCGCTTCAAATTTCATCAGATTTTCCGAAGACTTATAATCACTTCAAATTACATCATATTATCTTAAGATTTATGTTCAATTCAATTTTTACCAGATTTTCTGAAGAGTTATATTCAATTCAATTTTCGCCAGATTTTCTTAACATTTATGTTCACTTCAAATTTAACCAGATTTTATGAAGACTTATATTCCCTTCAAAGGTCATCAAATTATCTTAAGATTTATGTTCACTTCAATTTTCACCAGATTTTCTGAAGACTTATATTCAATTCAAATTTTATCATATTATCTTAGGTTTACATTTCACGTCAAATTTTCACGGTTACGAGACTTATATTCATTTCAAATTTCATCAGATTTTTTGAGGACTTTTATTCACTTCAAATTTCCTCAAATTTTCGAAGACTTATATTCACTTCAAATTTCAACAGATTTTCTGAAGACTTATATTTACTTCAATTTTCACCAATTTTTTGAAGACTTATATTCACTTCAAATTTCCTCAGATTTTCAGAAGACTTATATTCACTTCAAAGTTCATAAGATTATCTTAAGATTTATGTTCACTACAATTTTCACCAGATTTTCTGAAGACATATATTAACTTCAAATTTCATCAGATTTTCTGAAGACATATATTCACTTCAAATTTCTTCATGTTTCTGAAGACTTATATTCACATCAAATTTCACCATCTTATCTTAAGATTTATGTTCAATTCAAATTTCATCAGATTTTCTAAAGACTTATATTCATTTCAAATTTCCTCAGATTTCTGAAGACTTATATTCACTTAAAATTTCATCATATTATCTTAACATTTATGTTCACTTCAATTTTGACTAGATTTTCTGAAGACTTATATTAACTTCAATTTTCTCAGGTTTTCGGAAGACTTATATTCACTCCAAATTTCATCAGATTTTCAAAAGACTTATATCCACTTCAAATTTCATCAGATTATCTTAGATTTATATTCACTACAAATTTCACCAGATTTTCTAAAGACTTATATGCACTTAAATTTTCACCTGATTTTTTGAAGACTTATATTCACTTCAAATTTCATCAGATTTTTTGACGACTTATATTCACTTCAAATTTTATCAAATTTCCTGAAAACTTATATTCATTTCATATTTCATCAGATTATCTTAAGATTTATGTTCACTTTAAATTTCACTAGATTTTCTGAAGACTTATATTCACTTCAAATTTCGCCAGATTTTCGTAAGATTTATGTTCACTTCAATTTTCACCATATTTTCTTAAGGCTTCTATTCATTTCAATTTTCGCCAGATTTTCAGATGACTTATATTCACTTCAAATTTCCTCAGATTTTCTGAAGACTTATATTTTCTTTAATTTTCACCATATTTTTTGAAGACTTATATTCACTTCAAATTTAATCATTTTAGAAGACTTATATTCCTTCAAGGTCAATTCTTAAGATTTATATTCACTTCATTTTCACGAAATTTTACGAAGACTTATATTCACTTCAACTTTTAACATATTATCTTAGGATTTATGTTCACTTCAATTTTCACCAGATTTTCTGAAGAATTATATTCATTTTAAATTTCATCAGATTTTTGGAAGACTTATATTCACTTCAAATTTCCTCAAATTTTTGAAGACTTATATTCACTTCAAATTACACAAGATTTTCGGAAGACTTATATTTACTTCAATTTTCACCATATTTTTTGAAGACTTATATTTACACCAAATTTCATCAGATTTTCTAAAGACTTATATTCACTTCAAAGTCATCATATTATCTTAAGATATATGCTCACTTCAATTTTCACCAGATTTTCTGAAGACTTATATTCACCAATTTCACAGTTTTATGAAGACTTATATTCACTTCAAATTTCATCAAATTATCTTAGATTTATATTCACTACAATTTTCACCAGATTTTCTACAGACTTATATGCACTTAAATTTTCACCTGATTTTTTGAAGACTTATATTAACTTCAAATTTCCTCAGATTTCTGAAGACTTATATTCACTTCAAAGTCATCATATTATCTTAAGATATATGCTCACTTCAATTTTCACCAGATTTTCTGAAGACTTATATTTACTTCAATTTTCACCAGATTTTATGAAGACTTATATTCACTTCAAATTTCATCATTTTCAAAAGACTTATATCCACTTCAAATTTCATCAGATTATCTTAGATTTATATTCACTTCAAATTTCACAGATTTTCTAAGACTTATATTCACCAAATTTTCACCTTATTTTTGGAAGACTTATATTCACTTCAAATTTCATCAGATTTTTTGACGAGTTATATTCACTTCAAATTTTATCAAATTTCCTGAAAACTTATATTCATTTCACATTTCATCAGATTATCTTAAGATTTATGTTCACTTTAAATTTCACTAGATTTTCTGATGACTTATATTCACTTCAAATGTCATTAGATTTTCTGAAGAGTTATATTCACTTCAATTTTGGCCAGATTTTCGTAAGATTTATGTGCACATCAATTTTCACCAGATTTTCTTAAGGCTTATATTCATTTCAATTTTCGCCAGATTTTCAGATGACTTATATTCACTTCAAATTTCCTCAGATTTTCTGAAAACTTATATTTTCTTTAATTTTCACCATATTTTTTGAAGACTTATATTCTCTTCAAATTTAATTTGATTTTCTGAAGACTTATATTCACTTCAAAGTTCATCAGATTATCTTAAGATTTAAGTTCACTTCAATTTTCACAAGATTTTCTGAAGACTTATATTCACTTCAACTTTTATCAGATTATCTTAGGATTTATGTTCACTTCAATTTTCACCTGATTTTCTGAACTTATATTCATTTTAAATTTCATCAGATTTTTGGAAGACTTATATTGACTTCAAAATTCCACAAATTTTTGAAGACTTACATTCACTTCAAATTACACAAGAATTTCTAAGGACTTATATTTACTTCAATTTTCACCATATTTTTTGAAGACTTATATTTACATCAAGTTTCACCAGATTTTCTGAAGACTTATATTCACTTCAATTTTCACCAGATTTTATGAAAACTTATATTCACTTCAAATGTCATCAGATGATCTTAGATTTATATTCACTACAATTTTCACCAGATTTTCTAAAGACTTATATGCACTTAAATTTTCACCTGATTTTTTGAAGACTTATATTCACTTCAAATTTCATCAAATTTTCTAAAGACTTGTATTCACTTCAAACTTCATCAGATTATCTTAAGATTTATGTTCACTTCAATTTTCACCAGATTTTCTGAAGACTTATATTCACTTCAGATTTTATCAGATTATCTTAGGATTTATGTTCACTTCAATCTTCACCTAATTTTCTAAAGTCTTATATTCACTTCAAATTTCATCATATTTTCTGAAGACTTATATTCTCTTCATATTTCCTTAGATTTTCTGAAGACTTATATTTACTTCAATTTTCACCAGATTATCTGAAGACTTATATTCTATTTAAATTTCACTAGTTTTTCTGAAGACTCTTATTCGCTTCAAATTTCATCAGGTTTTCTTAAGATTTATATTCACTTCAAATTTCATCAGATTATCTTAAGATTTATGTTCACTTCAATTTTCACCAGATTTTCTGGAGACTTATATTCACGTCAAATTTCATCAGGTTTTTTAAAGACTTATATTCACTTCAAATTTCATTTGATTTTCTGAAAACTTAGATTAACTACAAACTTCATCGGATTTCCTGAAGACTTATATTCACTTCAAATTTCATCAGAATATCTTAAGATTTATGTTCATTTAGATTTTCAGCAGATTTTCAGAAGACTTATATTCACTTAAATTATCGCCAGATTTTCTCACGACTTGTATAAACTCCAAATTTCATCAGATTATCTTAAGGTTTATGTTCATATCAATTTTCACCAAATTTTCTGAAGACTTATATTCTATTCAAATATCATCAGATTTTCTGAAGACTTATATTCACTTCAAATTTCAACAAATTTTCTAAAGACTTATATTCACTTCAAAGTTCGTCAGTTATCTTAGGATTTATGTTCACTTCAATTTTCATCAGATTTTCTGAAGACTTATAATCTATTAAAATTTCATCAGATTTTCTAAGGACTTATATTTACTTAAAATTTCATCAAATTTTATGAAGACTTACATTCACTTCTATTTTCATCAGATTATCTTAAGATTTATATTCACTTCAAATTTCATCAGATTATCTTAAGATTTATAATCACTTCAATTTTCACAAGATTTTCTGAAGACTTATAGTCACTTTAATTTTAATCATTTTACGAGACTTATATTCACTCAAATTTCATCAGATTTTACGAAGACATATTCACTTCAAATTTCATCGAGTTTTTGAAGACTTATATTCACTTCAAATTTCATTAGATTTTAAGAAAACTTATATTCACTTCAAATTTCATCAGTTTACGAACTTATATTCACTTCAATTTCATCATATTATCTTAAGATTTATGTTCATTTAAATTTTCAGCAGATTTTCGGAAGACTTATATTCACTTCAATTATCGCCAGATTTTCTGACGACTTGTATTCACTTCAAATTTCATCAGATAAGCTTAAGATTTATGTTCATATCAAATTTCATTAGATTTTATGAAGACTTATATTCTATTCAAATTTCATCAGATTTTCTGAAGACTTATATTCACTTCAAATTTCATCAAATTTTCTAAAGACTTATATTCACTTCAAAGTTCATCAGATTATCTTAAGATTTATGTTCACTTCAATTTTCACTAGATTTTCTGAAGACTTATATTCACTTCAAATTTTATCAAATTATCTTAGGATTTATGTTCACTTCAATTTTCACCTGATTTTCTAAAGACTTCTATTCACTTCAAATTTATCAGATTATCTTAAGATTTATGTTCACTTCAATTATAACCAGATTTTCTGAAGATTATATTCACTTGAAATTTTATCAGATTATCTTAGGATTTATGTTCACTTCAATTTTCACCTAATTTTCTAAAGACTTATATTCACTTCAAATTTCATCATATTTTCTGAAGACTTATATTCTCTTCAAATTTCTTCAGATTTTCTGAAGACGTATATTTTCTTCAATTTTCACCAGATTATCTGAAGACTTATATTCTATTTAAATTTCACTAGTTTTTCTGAAGACTCTTATTCGCTTCAAATTTCATCAGGTTCTCTTAAGATTTATATTCACTTCAAATTTCATCGGATTATCTTAAGATTTATGTTCACTTCAATTTTCAACAGATTTTCTAAAGACTTATATTCACGTCAAATTTCATCAGTTATCTTAGATTTATGTTCATTCAAATTTTATTGATTTTGAAAGACTTATATTCATAAATTATCATGGACTTTTGAGACTTATATTCACTTCAAATTTCATCAGATTATCTTAAGGTTTATGTTCATATCAATTTTCACCAGATTTTCTGAAGACTTATATTCTATTCAAATATCATCAGATTTTCTGAAGAGTTATATTCACTTCAAATTTCATCAAATTTTCTAAACACTTATATTCACTTCAAAGTTCATCAGATTATCTTAGGATTTATGTTCACTTCAATTTTCATCAGATTTTCTGAAGACTTATAATCTATTCAAATTTCATCAGATTTTCTAAGAACTTATATTTATTTAAAATTTCATCAAATTTTATGAAGACTTATATTCACTTCAATTTTCATCAGATTATCTTAAGATTTATATTCACTTCAAATTTCATCAGATTATCTTAAGATTTATGTTCACTTCAATTTTCACCAGATATTCTGAAGACTTATATTCACTTCAAATTTTTTAAAATTTTCTTAGGATTAATGTTCACTTCAATTTTCACCTGATTTTCTAAAGACTTATATTCACTTCAAATTTCATCAGATTTTCTAAAGACTTATATTCACTTCAAATTTCCTCAGATTTTCTGAAGACTTATATTCACTTTAATTTTCACCAAATTATCTGAAGACTTATATTCTATTTAAATTTAACTAGCTTTTCTAAAGACTTATATTCACTTCAAATTTTATCAGGTTCTCGGAAGAGTTATATTCATTTCAAATTTCATCAAATTATCTTAAGATTTATGTTCACTTCAACTTTCACTAGATTTACTAAAGACTTATATTCACTTCAATTTTTGACAGATTTTCGGATGACTTATATTCACTTAAAAATACCTCAAATTTTCGGAAGACTTATATTTATTTCCATTTTCACCATATTTTCTGAAGACTTATATTCTATTCAAATTTCATTGGATTTTCTTAAGACTTTTATTTACTTAAAACTTCATCAGATTTTATGAAGACTTATATTCACTTCAATTTTCATCAGATTATCTTAAGAGTTAGGTTCACTTCCATTTTGACCAGATTTTTTGAAGACTTATATTCACTTCAAATTTCATCATATTTTCTGAAGACTTAGATTCACTTCAAACTTCATCGGATTTCCTGAAGACTTATATTCACTTCAAATTTCATCATATTATCTTTAGATTTATGTTCCTTTCAATTTTCAGCAGATTTTCTAAAGACTTAAATTTACTTCAATTATTGCCAGATTTTCTGACGACTTGTATTCACGTCAAATTTGATCAGATTATATTAAGATTGATGTTCATTTCATTTTTCCCTATATTTTCTGAAGACATATATTGTATTCAAATTTCATCAGATTTTCTGAAGACTTATATTCACTTCAAATTTCATCGGATTTTTTTAGGACTTATATTCACTTCAAAGTTCATCAAATTATCTTAAGATTTATGTTCACTTCAATTTTCGCCAGAGTTTCTGAAGATTTTAGTCACTTCATTTTCACCATATTTCCTAAAGACTTATATTCAGTTCAAATTTCATCAGATTATTTTTAGATTTTTGTTCACTTCAATTTTCCCCAGATTTTCTGAAGACTTATAATCAATTCAATTTTCACCAAATGTTTTTTAGACATATATTCTGTTCAAACTTCATCAGATTTTCTGAAGATTATATTCACTTCAAATTTCATTAGATTTTTTGAAAACTTATATTCACTTCAAATTTCATCAGATTTCATGAAGACTTATATTCACTTCAAATTTCATTAGATTATCTTAAGATTTATGTTCACTTCATTTTTCACCAGGTTTTCTAAAGACTTATAATCACTTAAATTTTCACCAAATTTCCTGAAGACTTATATTCACTTCAAATTTCATCGGATTTTCGAAGACTTATATTCACTTCAAATTTCCTCAGATTTCTGAAGACTTATATTCACTTCAAATTTCCTCAGATTTTCGGAAAACTTATATTTACTTCAATATTCACCATATTTTCTGAAGACTTATATTCTATTCAAATTGCATCAGATTTTCTGAAGACTTATATTCACTTCAAACTTCATCAGATTATCTTTAGATTTTTGTTCACTTAAATTTTCACCAGATTTTCTGAAGACTTATAGTCACTTAAATTTTCGCCAGATTTTCTGAAGACTTATATTCACTTCATATTTCATCAGATTTTCTGAAGACTTATATTCACTTCAAATTTTATCAGGTTTTCTGAAGACTTATATTCACTTCAAATTTCTCAGATTTTCTAAAGACTTAGATTCACTTCAAACTTCATCAGATTTCCTGATGACTTATATTCACTTCAGATTTCATCAGATTATCTTAAGATTTATGTTCACTTCAATTTTTACCAGATTTTCTGAAGACTTATAGTCACTTCAAATGTTATCAGATTATCTTAAGATTTATATTTACTACAATTTTCACCAAATTTTGTGAAGACTTATATTTACTTCAATTTTCAACTGATTTTTATAAGACTTATATTCACTTCAAATTTCATCGGATTTTCTGAAGACTTATATACACTTCAAATTTCATCAAATTTCCTGAAGACTTATATTCACTTCAAATTTCATCAGATTTTATGAAGTGTTATATTCAATTCAAATTTCATCAAATTATATTAAGACTTTTGTTCATTTCAATTATGACCAGATTTTCTGAAGACTTATATTAACTTCAATTTTCACAAGAATTTCTAAAGACTTATATTCTATTCAAATTTCATTAGAATTTCTGAAGACTTATATTCACTTGCAATTTCATCAGAATTTCTAAAGACTTATATTCACTTCAAATTTCATCAAATTTACTGAAGACTTATATTCACTTCAAATTTCATCAGATTTTATGAAGAGTTATATTCACTTCAAATTTCATCAAATTATCTTAAGATTTATGTTCATTTCATTTTTCACCAGATTTTCTAAAGACTTATATTCACTTCAATCTTCGCCAGACTTTCTGATGAGTTATATTCACTTCAAATCTCCTCAGATTTTCTGAAGACTTATATTAACTTCAATTTTCACCCAATTTTCTGAAGACTTATATTCTATTCAAATTTCATCAGAATTTCGGAACACTTATATTCACTTCAAATTGCATCAGATTTTCTAAAGACTTGTATTCACTTCAAATTTCATCAGATTATCTTATGATTTATGTTCACTTCAAATTTCATCAGGTTTTCTGAAGACTTATATTCACTTCAAATTTCATAAGATTTCCTTATGACTTATATTCACTTCAAATTTCACCAGATTATCTTAAGATTTATGGTCACTTCAATTTTAACCAGGTTTTCTAAAGACTTATACTCACTTCAATTTGCACCAAATTTCCTAAAGACTTATATTCACTTCAAATTTTATCAGATTATCTTTAGATTTATGTTCACTTCAATTTTCATCAGATTTTTGAAGACTTATATTCACTTCAACTTTTCTCAGATTTCTGAAGACTTTTATTCACTTCAAATTTCCTCAGATTTTCTGAAATCTTATATTTACTTCAATTTTGACCATATTTTTTGAAGACATATATTTTATTGAAATTGCATCAGATTTTCTGAAGACTTATATTCACTTCAAATTTCATCAGATTATCTTAAGTTTTATGGTCACTTAAATTTTTACAAGATTTTCTAAAGACTGATAGTCACTTCAACTTTCGCCAGATTTTCTGAAGACTTATATTCACTTCATATTTCATCAGAATTTCTAAAGAGTTATATTCACTTCAAATTTCATCATGTTTTCTGAAGACTAATATTCACTTCAAATTTCTCCGATTTTCTAAAAACTTAGTGTCGCACCCCAAAATTTCCCCTTCATTTTACCTCATTGTTTCAAGCATAGATGTTCGTTTATTGTGGCTATTAAAAAAAACGGTGTTAAGTTTCGAAGGAAGATTTTATTTCGATACTGATTCAATTTGAGGATAATTCAAAAGTCAAGAGGTTTCGAATTATTTTCCAGAGGAATGGTTTCTAATTTTTGGTTCAAGAGGAGCTGTTTGGATTTGTTCGTCCGAAAAGGGTTTATTTGTTTTAGAACTTGAATTCAAAATAATTATTTATTTTAAATTTAAATTTTAAAGAAATTCTATTACTTAGGTAATTTGAATTGGTGAGGAAAAACGTCGTTCTTGGTGTTTAAATTCGCTAGCAAGAAATAATTACAAGAAGTCATTTAATTTTTATTTGATGTTATTCATTTCAAGCAAAAATCCTCGAGCTAGGATTAATCCCGTTTTTTTTTTGTATGAATCTACATTTGATCGAAATGCTACACAAATAATTGGTTCATTCATCTCAAGATACAAAGTTGGAATTACAAGATTCAATGTTGGAAAAAGAGGTTCTTATTATTATTTCATTAGAATTCAGTTATAATTTTGAATTACTGATAACACGATTTTATATAACATATTTGACGTAATTTTCATAGACAATGTTACTATTTTTATTCAATTATATTACTTTATTTCTGTATTACGTTGGTATTTTCTATGTTTCAGGTATTTGTATCAAATAAGAGATAAATCGAGCAAAGAAGTAAAATCGAGGAAAAATCAGATTAAAAAGCAAAGAAATGATATTTAGGAGGATTAACTAATTAAAGTGTGCAAGAATTGAAAGAGAGGTGTGCAAGCAAAAGGAAGGTTTAGAAATATAAGAGATTATATTGAATATCAGCATAAAGCCCAAAAGCAAACAAGCAAACCAAAGCCCAAGACCAGCAAGTGTGAGACGCACGCCTCAACATCCAAGCCCACTTGAGGCGGCCCCCTCAAGTCCCTTCACAAGTGGGAGACGTCCGTCTCTGCCACGTCAGCCAGTCCGCGTAATTTGTGGGACGCACGTCTCATGTTTGACCTGTTCATGGAGGCCCCCGCCTCCTACTCTCAAGGCACCATTTTCTCTCCACGATCACATTGTGCATACGAAATTTATGGAATGGGAAGTTACCAAGTGAGCTATAAATACAAGTTCCAGTTTCAGAATTAGGGTCGGCATTTTTACCGAACAACCGCTATTTTAATATTTTGCAATTTTATTTTCAGTATTGTACTTTGAATTTATTTTATTTCAGTTTTCACTGATCTAACCTTACGTTAGATCCAGTGCTTTTTATTCCTTGTCGTATTTTATTTTTCCTTTCAATTCAAGAAGTCAAGAACAAGATTATTTCCAGTATTCCTATTTCCAGGTTTAATTTAATTATTTTATTTTATTTTATTTACTGTTGCCTGATATTATTTATTTGATTGTGGAAATGTTTAAATATATTAAACCATATTATTTATGCATGTCTAAATTAATTAATATGTCTGGCTAAGTCTTTTCGATATTGGTATGTAAATTAATCGATCAAAGGAATCTAAAATAAAGCGGCATAATGTTACGTTATTAAAAATATTCTTTCGACTTAGATATCTAATTTAATTTATTAAAAGGTTTAGAAACCAACGGGCGAAAGTTTGAGGTTAATGTTGGATTAAGGTTAGAAACCAACGAGGCGGCAGTTTGAGGTTTAGAACAGGATAGTGGATACTAGGTATTAATTTTAAAGAGCTGCACGTTTTAAAGAGATTAAACTTTATTTATTTTCAAAAGTGTTTTAAATTCGGTAAGGATAGCGAGAGCATACGTTAGGATTTAATTGCATGATCCGATTCAACAGGCGTGATTTGAGATAGGATCTTTAGATGAATATTGTTCTTGAAATAGGATTTTTATTCAACTTGAGTAACACGTGGTGGAAATTCAGATCCTTAGGTTAGGCAATTACATACGATATCATTTAATTATTATATTTTCCTTAACCAAAAATCTTAAAGAATTATTCGCCTTAAGTGTATCTGATAACTTAGGATAACAATAGATCGATTTATAGTCTACGTGGGTTCGATATCTTTTAAAACTCGCGATAGGGTTGTGCACTTGCGATCGGTGATTAATAGACGATAAAGTCGCGATCAAGTTTTTGGCGCGTTCTTGGGACTATTTAAGTTGATATCGTAATTTTATTACAAGTATAGACTATAGCAACTATTTCTTTTCCCTCATGTATGCCAAATACTAGCTCTCGGTAGCGCGCTTTGCATATACCTATATCGATATCAGTGTTACCTTAGATTAAGAAGGCGAATTCAAGAGTATTTAGAAACGCAACAATCTTCCTTGACCAAACTTCACGGCGTTGAAGAACTCGAGAAGATGGCTGATCCAGAACCTCTGCTCCTCGTCCTCTTAAGGATTACTGTTGTTCCTTCTCAGAGAGCCTCATACTGATATTCTTGCTCCTACTTATCGCTCGAAGCGATTTGAAACCTCGCTTCTTTACGCGTTCGGTGAGAACAGTTTCTGGAGCTCCCTACGGCGACCGAATCTTCATACATCGGTGTTTATGCGATCTTGAACAACTGTGGCGAATGGTGTAAACCCGAGGCGTCTGATTGCGCCTATTTCCTTTTCTCTCGAGAGGCGAGCTCGCGCATGGCTCCGATCTCTTCCTTCAACTCAATCATCACATGGGATGAGTTGAAGAAAGTCTTCTTGGCTAGATATTTTCCTCCAAGTAAAGCGCTATGCCGAGCCAATATCAATGGTTTGAGACAAAAGACAATGAATCACTCTTTGAAGCACAGGAGCGATATAAAGACATGCTTAGACTTTGTCCTCATCATGGTTTAGAAGAATGGTACGATCATTCACACGTTTATAATGGTCTCTTGTATAATCGAGATTGACTATAGGCAGCTGCGGTGGTGGCGCGATGAATAAACCATATCTTTGAAGCAAAACAACTTATCGAAAGCATGGCTCGAACCATTACCAATGGGAGCGGAGAGAGTTAGCATAGAAATCTCAAGCGAAAGGTGCCATGGTTGAAGTGAATAGTCTGGATCAAGTCAACTAAAGTGGAAGCTCTCACTAAAAAGCTTGAGAATCTTACCACCGCTCCCACGGCTCATTCTTTTCAATTGCTCAAACTTGCGACTTATGTGGTCTTCAATCACATCTTGCTCCGAATGCCCACTTAACAGGAGTTCGGTTGAACAATCGAATTACGTACAAAATAATCCTTACTGACACATATAATCACATTTGGAAGAATCATCCTAACTTTTCATACAAGAATAACAATGCGTTATCGCTTTTGGCAACTCACCTACACCACGGTTATCTAAGGCTATTCCAAATCATCCTAACAATGGTCTAACACGTCTAATGCTCACAGAAGTCTAATTTGGAAGTCATGATAGAACATTTCATTGCTACTCAGAACCAAACCAATAATACTCAATCCCAAACTAATAAGGATGTTCAAAATCAGAATATACACATTAATGAGCAAATTAAGCAATTATCTAACAAGCTTGATGCTTTAGCTACACACAATAAAATGTTAGAAACACAAATTTCTCAAGTAGCTCAACAACAAAACCTGCTGCTCACTGGTTCTTTTCTGGACAGCCTCAACCTAATCCCAAAGGACATCCAAATCTTGTTATCTTAAGAAGCGGAGGCAGTATGATGGACTGTAGATCCTAGAAACAATAGCCCACTATGCAACAAAATTACATTAAACAACACGAAACCCAAGATAAACGAGAAAAGAAAATCGGAAGATAATAGTGAAGATACCACACAAAAGGCCGAACCTTATGTACCCCACCACCTTATAAGCCTCATATTCCATACCCTCGAAGGTTAGCTAAAACTAAGAATGTGGGTCAATTCAAAAATTCGTGGATCTTACGAGCAACTTAATGTTACAATTCCTTTTACGAAGCTATAACTCAAATGCCCTCTTATGCTAAATTCCTTAAAGAGATTCTATCCAATAAGAAAAAGCTAGAGGATAATGGCTGTCATACTACTTTCTTTGAATGTAGTGCAATTATTCAAGACACAATGCCTCCTAAACTCAAAGATCACAGAAGTTTCTCTATTCCATGTGTAATTGGAAAATTTGTCATAGATAAAGCTTTATGTGATCTTGGAGCCAGTATAAGTGTGATGCCGTTATCCATATGCAAGAAACTTGACATGGGAGAACTCGAGACCAACCAAAATGTCCGATTCAATTAGCAGATAGGTCAATTAAATATCCTGCGAGAGTTCTTGAGAATGTTCCATGCGCATTGGCCATTCTATATACCTCACGATTTCATTATCATAGGGAGGATGAAGTTACCCCAATCATTCTTGGAAGCCTTTCTTAGCCACACCGGTGCAATTATAGATGTAAAGAGGAAAACTTACTTTTGAAGTAGGCGAAGAGAAATCAATTTATCCTCTCGATTCACAGCACGCAATTGAAGATCGTGTTACTTCATGGATATCATCGATGAATGTAGAAAAGAAAGCTTGAAAATGAAGACAATCTCATGAAAATCGGTAGTAATTTAAGTGAATGCTAGCTATAGCACGGATCCTACACAAAGTTTAAGAAAACCATCTCTAGAACTCAAAACACTTCCTAAAAACCTAAGGTATGAATTCACAGATTAGAACTCGAGCGACCGGTGATAGTCAATGAGAAGCTTAAGCGAAAAACTTTACAAATTAAAGAAATATCCAACGGCCTAGGATATAATATCAACGATCTTAAAGGAATAAGTCCCTTTATACATGTGCATCGCATTATGCTAGAAAAGATTGTAAGACTTCAAAACACAGAGGAGACTAAACCCGATTATGAGCGAGGTTGTGAAAAAAGTTATGAAGTTGTTAGAAAGGAAATCATATATCCTATATCGATAGCAAATGGGTTACATGCATGTTGTACCTAAGAAAGGAGGTGTCACAGTAGTCGAAAATGAGAAAGGAGAAATCATAACTAAAAGAGTTGAATCGGATGGAGAATGTGCATTGACTATCGAAAACTTAACAAAGCCACGAAAAAGATCATTTCCCTTACCATTTATTGATCGATGTTAGGCGTTTAGCTAGACACTCTCATTACATTTCTTAACAGTTATTGAGTTTCTTTGAATACCTATTCATCGACGATGACAAAGAGAAAACAACTTTCACATGCCCATTTGGAACCTTTGCTTATAGAAGAATGCCATTTGGTTTATGCAATGCTCTGCGACTTTTCAAAGATGCATGATGGCAATATTCTTGATTTTGGATAATATTATGGAAGTCTTCATGGGCGATTTTTCCGTTTGTGGACAAAGCTTTGAAGAATGTTTAGAAAATTTAGAAAGGGTATTAGAGCGTTGTGTGAAGGTTAATCTAGTGCTTAATTGGAGAAATGCCATTTTATGGTACAAGAAGGAATTGTTTTAGGACACATTATATCCAAAGAGAATTGAAGTCGATTACGCTAAAATCGAAGTTATTGAGAACCTTGACCTCAAAACTGTTAGAAAACTTTTAGGACCGCGGTTTTATCGACGATTCATTAAAGATTTCTCTAAGATAACTAAACTAACTGAGCTATTAATGAAAGGCGTTGAGTTCATCTTGACGAAAAATGTTTAGAGCGTTTCAAACACTTAAGAAAGCATTAATTTACGCCTATCATGCAAACTCAGTTGGAATGAACCTTTTGAAATAATGTGTGACGCAAGTGACTATACCGTGGGAGCTGTTTTAGGACAGCGAAAGGATAAAAGACTCCACGTCATATATTATGCAAGCGGAACCACAGACGAACCTTGGATGAATTATGCTACAAAATAATTCTTAGCGATGATCTTCGCATTAGACAAGTTCCGTTCCTACTTAGTAGGATCCAAGATAATCATATACTGATCATGCTGCTATTAGATATCTCTAACTAAAAGGGCTAAACCTAGACTCACGAGATGGATATTCTTTGCTGCAAGTTTAATTTAGAAATCAAAGATAAGAAAGGAACTGAAAATGTGGTAGCAGATCATCTCTCTAGACTAGAAAATCTTAAACATGAACAAGTGTCGATTGATGATGAATTCCAGTATGATAAACTGATTGCCCACTTGGAAGGCACAGAACGGATAAACTCATGGAAACCACCTTAGCCATCTCCTCATGCCCTTGGTATCTTGATTTAGTAAATTACCTTCTTGCGAGGCGTTCTACCACCTGAACTTACCTATCAACAGAAGAAGAAATTCTTCCATGATCTTAAGCAATATTATTGGGATGAACCTTTACTTTTCAAGAGAGGTCCCGGTGGAATTTTCCGCCGATGTGTGCCAGAAGAAGAGATTGAAAACATTATAAAACAACATCATTACGCACCTTACGGAGGACATGCTAGTACATCAAAACATGTGCAAAGATCTTACAATCCGGTCTCTATTGGCCTAATTTATGGAAAGGCGTACATGCCACCATCTTAAAATCGACGGTGTCAGCGCATTAACATATCTAGGTGACGAAATGCCATAAAAGGAATTTTAAAGTCGAAATCTTTGATGTGTGGGATAGACTTTATGGGACCCTTTCCATCTTCATCCATAACAAGTATATACTCGTGGCTGTGGATTATGTCTCAAAATGGATCGAGGCTATAGCTTCTCCAACAAAGCGACACCAGTGGTACTTAAGCTATTCAAGAACATAATCTTCCCTAGGTTCGGTGTACCCGACTCATAATAAGGCGGTGGATCTCATTTCATTTCCAAAATCTTTGAAAAATTATTAGGAAAATATGGAGTTCGACATCATAGCTACACCTACCATCCTCAAACTAGCGGACAAGTTGAAGTTTCAAATCGCGAGATAAAACAAATCCTTGAAAAAGCGCCGCTTCGTCCGAGAAAAATTGGTCCTTTAAACTTCATGAAGCTTTATGGGCATATAGAGCGCCTATAAGACTCCCATCGGTACTACTCCTTTCAAGCTTATTTATGGTAAGTCATGCCATCTCCCGATTGAGTTAGAACACAAGGCTTATTGGGCCATTAAGAATCGAACTTAAGTTATCTTATTTGGAGAAGCGTATCACGGATATTAATGAATTGGAAGAACTTAGGCAGGGATGCGTCTGGCGCTAGGATTTACAAAGAGCGCACAAAGAAATGGCACGATAAGCGTATATCTAGGAAGAATTTTAATATAGGTATTGCGTATTACTTTTAACTCACGATTAAAATTATTTCATGGAAAATTACGATCTAGGTGGTCTGGACCTTTTGAAATTACTTGAGTTTATCCAAGTGGTGCAATAGAGATTAAGGGACCTTCGATTGAACCGTTTATAGTAAACGGGCAGCGTTTAAAGCATTACCATCTGGCGAACTCGGGAAATTCTCAAGCGATAAATCTAGGCAGCCACATCGATTAGAACTGATCGTTAGTTTTATTTGTCGAGCTTCGACATAAAACAAAGCGCTTTGTGGGAGACAACCCACCGTTTTTATATTTCTTTCTTGTTATTTTATTTTATTTCTTTATTCTATTCAAAAACAAACAAAAAATATCTATTTCTTTTTCTTTATCTATTTTCTTTTATTTCTATTCTCTGTCTTATTTTCTTACTATTCTTTATCTCTCTTCTTATCGGCATTTGGCCAATGCTGATCTTCTTTTATTTTCTTCTCCTCAGGATACTTCTAGCTACTTATTTCTCTTTCCCTATGTCTCGTGTTGATGATATGCCGGTCGGTTTGAGAGGAAGGAATCGGCACCAAATATGGAGTTTTATCCGGCGTGAGATGTTACCTACTACCTTCATTATGGTGCTATGGCTCTTGGTATTCGTGATAGTGTGCTTTTATTTGAATCAGTTGGGTGGGATAATTCCGCTGATGACTTGCTATGCCACTTATCGAAACCTCACTTTGGGTTCCTCGACTCTTTGGCTTACTTTCCTACTCATGGGATAGCTTTACGCCGTGGACTTATTATTTTCAGACTTTTTGGCTTCACCTTCAAGTTTACCCATAAGGAATTGGGTGATCTTCTTGGTTTTCCCGTGGCTTAGGGTTTATCATGAAACTCGGGAGGAGTATCTTGGATTTAGAGATCTTGACTATTTTGGGGATCTATTTACGGAATCCTTAACCACGAGCCGAGGACTTTGTATCGAGAGAATATCCATAACTTAGGCCTTGGTATTTCCATAAGATTACGGCCCACATTTTTGGAAAACCCGAGAATGTCACCTGTTTCTAAGGATGAGCTTTTATAATGTTTGTGCTTAAAACCGTCCAGGTTAATCGATCCTTATACGCTCCGTACCTTTGTGGATCTCATTGATCTTGATCATGCACCCATTCGGATGGGAAGTCTCGTTACTATGATTGCAAATGTTGTTGGACTTAGACAACCCTTTAGGCATCTGAACGCTTTTAGTGGTGCTACTTGCATGACCATCGAGTTCTATTTCAACACTGGTATGATTGGTGATCTTGGCCCGACTCAGCTTACCTTGTTGATTAATGGTCAAGTTATGCCGCTGTTTACCTTGCCTAATCCTGCTACAGTGTGCAAAGCCAATTGGCTTTATGGTCTTGATCGACATCCTTCTCCTAAGCACTCACGAGATTCCACAAGACTTTGAGGTTTTAGAGGACACTGAGGAAGATCCCTCTGCTCAGCACACCTCCATCGCTCCCTCTGTTGCTCCTGACACCGTTATGCATGAGGCTCCTTCTATTGATTATGCGACTTCCATCCACGCTCTCCAGGTGGAACACCAGGCTTTGAGGGACGATTTGACTAGTTTGCGCGCCGATTTCTTTGGTTTTATGGATCTGTTTACGCGCATTTCAAAGTTTTAAACACTTTCATTCTTCCTGCCCTAAGGGGGACCATCTAGTGGCTAGAGTTCTTAAGTAGTTAATTTATCTTATTTAGTTTAGTTTCGTTTCATTTTATTAGGTTTTGCAATGTTTCCTTTATATTATTATGTTTTTCTTTCCAAATACTTGATTCTTCAAATTGTAAGCAACTTTGATTTCCATTCTAATGCAATCCATGTTATCTTTTATTATTATAATGTTGCACATTATATTATATTATTATTACTGTTGCATTATTCTTCTTAAGTTGCATTATTATTGTTACTCTGATTTAAACGCCCATCTTTCATTTCGATTCTCCTTCGTTATTATCGCATTGAGGACATTGCTCCTTTTAAGTATAGGGGAGTCGGATCATTTCCTTGTTCATTTCTATGTCCTTCGCTCTCTTTGTAGTACTTTTCCTTTTATTTCTTTTCTTGTATTGCAAATTTCAATTCAATAAAATACTTATTTATGCAAATTTTAATCTTTTATGCAAAAATTTATGCTTACTCGAATTCCCCCTATTTCTTGAGCCATAACGAACAAAATAAAACAATTTTAAAACGCATTTATAAACATTATTCAACTAGTATTAAGGTTGCCTATTATAAATAAGAATTCGAGCAACTTAGCAAAATTGCTATCGTTTTAACACTTTAAAACCCCCGATGTGTTAGATCGATTTAAGTACTTATTATACCAAAACCTTTAAGACTTAGTTTTAAAGTAATCCCGAGTAGTTTATTAAGCAGTCGGCACCGCCTTAAACGACAAACTACGTGGAGAATCGATGAATATAAGTGATTGATAAAGAATTTTTAAGAGAAAATTTTTATTAGAAGATGCACTTAATAAGTTAGATGGTCCTTACCAGATCATTTAATTCAACAGTTGCGGAAACTATAAAATATTTATGCAAACATCCATTATGAATTGGTTCAATGGTCCACAGTCTTTGAACTTGGTAGGGGCGGATGACGATCCGATCCCCATAATTTGTAATTGGATAAAGTACCAAATATAATTACCGGGACTCTTGTTGGATTATAAAGATCAAAGTCACTAACCGGTTACTCCACTATGTGCGCGTAAGGTAAAGGGCTTAATGTGATTGCGCAAGAATGAAAGCAGGTGAAACAAAGCGAAAGTATTAGGTCGAGCTATAATTCATGACTTAAATTGGTCTGCATAAATGGGGTTATCTAGTGTTATTACGGTAATTTTGGTGTCAAAGTCTAAACTCGAGTTATCCAACAAAGAATTGAATTGCAACCTAGTACAAATTGAATTGTGTTATATATGCGTTTGACATATGCTCAGGTGATTTTTCATTTTTACTTTTTGCTTGAGTACAAGCAAAGGTTTAAGTATAGGGGAGTTTGATAACACGATTTTATATAACATATTTGACGTAATTTTCATAGACAATGTTACTATTTTTATTCAATTATATTACTTTATTTCTGTATTACGTTGGTATTTTCTATGTTTCAGGTATTTGTATCAAATAAGAGATAAATCGAGCAAAGAAGTAAAATCGAGGAAAAATCAGATTAAAAAGCAAAGAAATGATATTTAGGAGGATTAACTAATTAAAGTGTGCAAGAATTGAAAGAGAGGTGTGCAAGCAAAAGGAAGGTTTAGAAATATAAGAGATTATATTGAATATCAGCATAAAGCCCAAAAGCAAACAAGCAAACCAAAGCCCAAGACCAGCAAGTGTGAGACGCACGCCTCAACATCCAAGCCCACTTGAGGCGGCTGCCTCAAGTCCCTTCACAAGTGGGAGACGTCCGTCTCTGCCACGTCAGCCAGTCCGCGTAATTTGTGGGACGCACGTCTCATGTTTGACCTGTTCATGGAGGCCCCCGCCTCCTACTCTCAAGGCACCATTTTCTCTCCACGATCACATTGTGCATACGAAATTTATGGAATGGGAAGTTACCAAGTGAGCTATAAATACAAGTTCCAGTTTCAGAATTAGGGTCGGCATTTTTACCGAACAACCGCTATTTTAATATTTCGCAATTTTATTTTCAGTGTTGTACTTTGAATTTATTTTATTTGATTTCAGATCTAACCTTACGTTAGATCCGATGCTTTTATTCCTTATCGTATTTTATTTTTCCTTTCAATTCAAAAGTCAAGAACAAGATTATTTCGTATTCCTATTTCGGGTTTAATTTAATTATTTTATTTTATTTTATTTCTTGTTGCACGATATTATTTATTTGATTGTGGAAATGTTTAAATATATTAAACCATATTATTTATGCATGTCTAAATTAATTAATATATACAGCTAAGTCTTCGATATTGGTATGTAAATTAATCGATCAAAGGAATCTAAAATAAACGGCATAATGTTACGTTGTTAAAAATATTCTTTCGACTTAGATATCTAATTTAATTTATTAAAGGTTTAGAAACCAGGCGAAAGTTTGAGGTTAATGAACTGGATTAAGGTTAGAAACCAACAGAAGCGACAGTTTGAGGTTTAGAACCGAGATAGTGGATACTAGGTATTAATTTTAAAAGCTGATTTTTAAAAGAGATTAAACTTTATTTATTTTCAAAAGTGTTTTTAAATTCGGTAGGATAGCGAGCATACGTTAGGATTTAATTGCATGATCCGATTCAACAGAGCGACAGTTTGAGATAGGATCTTTAGATGAATATTGTTTGCTGAAATAGGATTTTTATTCAAGTTGAGTAACACGTCAGTGGAAATTCAGATCCCCTTAGGTTAGACAAATTACATACTGATATCTGTTTAATTATTATATTTTCCTTAACCAAAAATCTTAAAAATTATTCGCCTTAGCTGTATACCGTAACTTAGGATAACAATAGATCGATTTATAGTCTCTGTGGGTTCGATATCTTTTAAAACTACGCGATAGGACTGTGCACTTGCAGTCTGGTGATTAATAGGCGATAAAGTCGCGATCAATTACAAAGTTACGAAATACAAAAGAAATCCTAATTCTACATTATTGTTGTAAGTTTCTAAGGTGTTCGAGCAAATTGTTGTTTCTCCGAGCTTTGCTCCACATCCGGGCTACCTTCCTATTGTCTCCGTCTTCACCACATTGTTACATGAAAAACACAAAAAAGAATGATTAGTAGCCATAATTGAACATAAAACCAAATTAAAGAAAAGCAATTTTGTTTTCGAACTCATCATTAGGCGTTTCTGGCGGGAATCAGGTTTTAGAATGTCAATCCTCATAATCTTGTTCAAGATTAATCATCGGTGAAAAGTGAGCCTATATGCAAATCACGAGTTAACTCGGTTCACAAACAAAGCCTAACTCAGATCATTCATCGCAGTTAATCCATAATCCAACAGTTCATTAATCCTAACCAGTTAATCTACAAGTCAAGGCAACAGGCAGCAATATATTCAACGCAACAGGAAGCAATATAATTAATTCCAACAGGAAGCAGAAACAAGAGACAAAAGGTCTTGGTTATCAGCAAAAAAAAACAAGCCAGCAGTAGCAAAGCCAAAAAGGGTAAACCAAACAATGCAAGCAATGTATAGCAGCAACAACATAGAAGAGGAAAGGTTGGTTTCAAAGTTATGTTTTCACCAAAGGTGAAAAGAGGAAAAACAGAAAAAGCCAACATAAATGATGAAAATCACTGAGCATAAGACCAAGACAAGCAAGAGACCTGTTCCAATATCAGAAAAAGAGAAGAGAGTATATGTTACGAAAAGGGGCGTAAGCGAGAAAAGAATACAAGTGCAACATTAGTTTTCAAGTTACAAAAAGGGCATACATTACGTCGGTTTAAAACATATCAAAAGAGAAACCATGAACGATCAGTTTTAGCAGCCACAAAAACAAGAAGTGTAGTATCTGTTCCATCAGTTTTGGAAGCCATAAAAAAAACCAAGAGCAAAATATCTGTTCTATCAGTTAAAAACAAGCAACACAGAACCAAAACCATCAGTTTCTTTTCAAGCCATGGAACCAAAAAATCATCTGTTCTAAAAAACCAGCATCCATTACAAACCAGAAAAAAAGGCAAAGCAAGTGTAGCACCTGTTCTATCGATACAAACCAGAAAAAGCAAGCAAGTGTAGTATCTAACGATTGTAAACCGACAAAAGCGATTCCAAATCCAAACACACAAAATAATAATAGCAAAAAAACAGACCTAGACAACCCTATCATCATTTCCTAACACGAAAATCCTTGATTTAGATATTTTCGAAACCGAGGTCGAACAAAGAAAGAAGAAGAGAAGGTTAGAACGGTCTCACCCGAAACCCACAGAAATCGTTTGAACGCGTCACCAGGCTTAGCCATCATCATCCTCGCCGGAGTCACTGACTTAGGGTTTCCAAACCCCTTTCAAGTTCCCAAATCGGTAAGCACATATACAAAGCCAATAGAGCAAGCATCAAAATAAAAAGCAGTAAGAATGTGAGGAAACCGAAACCCTAAGGCCTCGTCGCCGCCGTCACCACCGTGAGGCAATTTCCGGCGCGGCTGCCTTTTGTTTCCCATTTAGGTTTCATCCAAGATAACGAGAGAGAGAAGGATGAGGATCCATGTGAGGTTCGAGAGAGAAGGTGAGTTTTCATTTTCTAGGTAAATTGTGAGGGATGCGTGAGAACGAGAGAGAGGGATGCATGAGAACGAGAGAGAGGGATGCGTGAGAACGAGAGAGAAGAACACGAACGCAAGAAGAGAGCAAAGCATGATTATCCCATTTTCTTTTTTTAATTGTATTTTAATCTGTTTTTTTAGTAAGTTTTATTTAATTAATTAGTTTAATTTTGTTTTGGGTGTCTAGGTCTGGGGGTGACAAGTGTCACCACACAGTTTCTTTAATTTCTTTATTATATTTCTTTTCCTTTTTTTAAAACAAATATTTAGTTGTTTTTTAAAAAAAATCTATAATAAAAACATAAAAAGAAATATAGTTAAATATTTGGTAAAAATACAATAACATGTCACTTGGGGCCGTTGGAGTTTTTATTTCGAACAAGAAAGATCCGACGCACCAGATCGCCAGCATATGACGGATTTTTGCGGAGTAACCAAGTTCGGATGGATTTCTTTTAGCCGTCGAGAATCAACTGCTGAGGCTATCTCTAAGATCTTATCTTTTTCAATTAATTTATTTTATGCGAACAATATTGTTGCGATGTACTAAATAATAATTAGCTCTGATAGTTTCTATTTGATGACTTATCGATTAAACTATTAGTCGATTTTTCATCAAACAGAAAAAATCATTTATAATAATTATTTAAAATTCCGATTTTATTGTGTGATATCTGTCTGTTTATTAACTCATTCAGTATTTATTCACCACTATACACTCTATACACAAATTAAAATTAAAATCAAATTCGATTCCGCTTTGATTGGCTCATATGCCAATTTCTTAAAGGGTCTTATTGTTGGGGATGGGCATGGCCATCCTCACGAGGTTGATTAAAGCCCTTGTTGCTTTAATCAATCATAATCCGAAAATAACATTGGTCTATATACCAATTTTCCATGCACTAGGGTCTCATGGTTGGGGATAGGAGCACCTATCCTCACGAGGTTAATTAAGTCCATATACTTGATTAATCATAACCCGCTTCCATTTCATCTCAGCACGTATCTAAAAACACTTTCATAATTAAAAGTTCTAAACCTCGATCCAACGTCGAGTTTCTTTTCAAAAATACTTTCTTAAATAAATATTTTATTTCTCCCTCCTCCCAAGCATATGGTAGTCAGTCCAGTATCGACCCTCGACCGTATGTTTGGTGTCTTAATTGAATTTTAATTAACGTGAACCTTGTTTCACCTCACCTTTTCTTAAACAAACTCTTGGGTAGAAAAAGATGATTCGGATGTTTCTGTCCACTCATCCGAGTAATTGGGGCATTAGCCGTTGAACACTTATGGTCCAATACTTGTCTCCCGCATAAAAATAAAATAACTCATTCAAACTCTTTTATCGCTCATATGCGATCAACAAACTCTTTTCTTACAAAGAGTGTGCAATAGCCGTTTCAAACAAGAACGAGGACTTAAGCTTTTCAAACAAACAAAACAAGTCCTAGTTCAAAGCATTTGAAACATCTAAACGCACGATTTTTCTTATAAAATCAATACAACCAATTAAAACCTTTTTGAGAGGAACTACGGAGTTTTGACTTTCCCATTGCACAAGGGAATACGTAGGCACACGGTTCCGAAACCGTGCCAAACTCAAAATAATAATAAACAATTTCCGTTTCTTTTATAACTTAGAGATTAGCGAATATACACACACACTTAGAATTAAACGGGTCCCATCGAGTACGATGGATGTAAGAGGTGTTAATACCTTCCTCTTATATAACCGACTCCCGATTCCATATTTTTGGTCGTAGACCGTCTTATCCGCATGTATGGGGTTTTATCTATATTTTCCCGTTCCTTTTGGAACAAATAAAATTAGGTGGCGATTTCACTTAGTTTTCGAAATTTAAACGATTTTTGAAAATCGAGTTGCTTCAGTTGGCGACTTCACTGGGGAATATTGACTAAGTGTGTCAACCCTAATTTAGCTCTTCATATGTGTGTTTATTTTCGCTTTCTTTTTATCACTCTATTTTATGTTTATAATTTAGTCATTTATTTCCTATCGCTTTAATTATTACCTTGTAATACATTATTTTGTGTGGGAATGATGGATGGGATTATAGGAAAAGCCCACTATCAAGGCTATAGAAGACATAAATTAGAGTGGTTGCGTAGTATTGATTTGCTAGATGGAAATGTCTTGTAAGTTGGTGCGAAGACCACACCTAGGGGAGGTTCTTTCGAAGACATTATCGTCGATTGCAAGTTACTTTTGCGTTGACGATAGTGTTGTTAGAAGGGATTTTCCCCTAGTTTTGACCTTTAAGGAAACCTAACCTTTAGGCTTTAAGAATGCTCAAATGAGACGTTCTTGGATATATCATCTAATCGCAATTTTATTTGCGGTGAAAATGGTACACCCAAGTTGGGATCAATGATTTTGAGCACCCCGTTCAAGATCCCGGTATTTAGGGTTACGTTTGTTAGATCGTTAGACCTGCTTTGTCTATTCGGATAATATGTAACTCTCCCTCAAACCAAATTCTCTTGAAAAGTTTTGCAGCGTTGCAAGTATCTTTTGCGATGCACGAGAATTTGTGTTTATTGTATCAAAAACCCTAAGAGCCATCCAGGAGGGAATTGTTGGGTAGATGTCAAAAATGTACCCAGCCGCTCTAAAAAACTTTAACATGCTAATTCTGCATTACATTACATCGCATCCAGCACGCATGAATTTATCATCAACATTTATTTGTTCCAATTTTGTAGGAATCCTAAGGACTTGGTTCGCATAAGCAAACAGTTAACAAATGGATGACAAAAGGCATACCAATCCGATCAAGGTCAAGATGCCAAAGTTGGAGGTTCTGTTACGTTTGAATGAAAAGGTCAAGAAGGCTGATATGACCACTTTCACCAAAAGATATGGTCACATTCTGAAGCTCTTGGATACAAATGTTGATGTACGTGATATGGTTGTTCTGTACAAGTATTATGACTCTCCGCTTCGATGTTTCACTTTTCAAGACTTTCAACTGACTCCGACCATTGAAGAGTTCGAGATTTTGCTAGGATGGCCTTTGAAAGGTGTCATCCCTTTCACCAGCTTGGGAGAAAGAGTAACATGTGATAGGTTAGCTGAAGTTTTGTATCTTCCGGTCAGAGAAGTTGCGCCCTTGTGCAAGGCTAAAGGGATTCCCCGAAAGGCATTAGAGAGCAAGGCGAAAGAATTGGCAAAATTGGGTAATACAAATGCTTTTTATGTTGTTCTTGCTCTGCTCATCTTTGGGGTCGTCATGTTTCCGAGTGGGGAATAGGAATTCTTGGAAGAGTATGTTGTTAATGTGTTTGTCTCCAGGAAGAATCCTGTTCCAGCTCTTGTGGCAGATGTGCTTTATCACCTTCATATAAGGCATGAGAAGAAGAGAGGTGTGGTTCTATGTTGTACTCCTCTGTTGTACTCTTGGTTTTTTGTCTCACTTGCCGACTAGAGGCCCGTGGTACGATGTTTTGAAAGATTTGTCATGGGCTCAAACGTTGGCTTGCCTCACTTCAGATGTTGTGGTTTGGTACTTACCAAATTGGAATGTGGGAGAAATTATTACTAACTGTGGAGATTTTCCTAATGTTTCGTTGATGGGATCTCAAGGCTGTATTAAATACAACCCTAGGTTGGCGTTAAGGAAGTTGGGTTATCCTTTGTGTCATACCCCAATTTTTGACGTAATATACCACCTTACATTTGCATCATTGCATCACTAACAGTTCAGAACAGAATTAATCGGGTGTGGCTTCTACAGGTCAAAATCAGGGTTTCACAAATTTTTCATCTGATTCAAGAGGTAATCAATTAGGGTTTGAGTTATCACTCACCTAAATTGATATATCTTGATCAACCATCAACAATTGATCTTCAGATATCCAACTTTTCCTCATGATCTATCAAGGATCGACCAATTAGGGTTTTCATGGAGGATAAGCAATCACTGATTTTCTGATCAATGAATGACTTTTTTGCTTGGAGATTGATCTTCATATCTTCAAAACAACATCTTGACCTAATTTCTGATTCAAAACATCACGAAGTTCACATTTTCATCGATTTACGGATCATCGATGAAATTTCATCTACATTGAAAAGTCAAACTTTGACTTTTGGTCAACTTTTTCAAGATAAAACTTTTTCAATCATCAAAATACTTCAAATGATCCATCATGATCCTAAAAAATCAAGAAATTTGGAAAAGTCAACAAAAAGTCAAAAATTTCAACACTTAGAAAAATTTTAAGTATTGAAAATTTCATGTTTTTTCCTACTTTCATGGCATTTTTTCACATAGTTCCATTTGGAATTAGAAAAAACTCAAAACAAGAAAGTTGTAGCCCTTTTTACAAGCTTTCCAAAATGTCCAATAACTTGGAAAACCATTTTGTCTAGCTACACTTTTGATTTTGAAACATAGAGCTCCAAAACCATGAATTTCAAGTTCATGCTTCAAAGATTACAAGTCATTTTTGATTTTCTTTCCTTCTAGAAGCCTTGCCACCTAGCCAAGATGGATAGAGCTAATAAAAATCTTATGAGAGGTAAGTATGATGGAGATAAGATCAAGTTTAGTTTTAACCATGGTTAAAAGAAGATTCCTTTTGCATTTATGGCAAAAATGACTTTCTTGCCCTCTAAGGCAAGTTGTTCAAATCCAAGCCAATCTTCTTCACTTACCATTCTGATATCTGGACCTATAAATAGAGGTCATGTTTGCAAATTGAAACCACACCAAAGCTATGCAAGAACAAGCTTTCTCTTTTCTTTCTTAAAATTCAAGTTACATAGTTCAAAGTGAGAATTTTGCATCTTTCAAATCTTGTGAAAAACCATGAGAAATTTGGTGTCTAACATGTCTTAAAATCAATATAGAACTTGTTTGAAACTTAAAATCAACACAAGAACTTCTAAAACTCAGAATCCATGTTTGAGACAAAAGCTTGCAGCGCCTTAACTTTCAAAGCGATCATTGGCTCGAGCTAGTTGTGATTTTATGATTCAAACATCATCCACATACTTCACATAAGTGATACAAACCATCACCTTTGATCTGTAACACCTCTAACCACGAATTCGAGTTTCACTTCAAGCAACTGTAGGTGGACTTGGGTAGAGTTCGAGACCATTTGAGTGTGCATAGTGATCGAACACCTTCCATAAGGTTCCTTGGTGCTCAACAATCATCAAACATCAACTGAAACACTCCTTTGAAGAATTCGATTCCGACTTCAAGAGGTAAGTTGCTCGACTTGAACTCTTTGATTCTTGATTCTGATTCAAAAATGGCTTGGCGTTTGTTTGCACCTTCACGATCATTAACCCTCAATCAATTGATCAAATCCATGGCCATACACGATTCCAATTTGATTTTTAGGAATTAGGGTTCTTCGCGTTTTCTGGAAAATTAATCATGTTTAACTAAAAATAAATGGAATTAATCACCATCATCATGTTCCTGGTTCAATTTCGATCAAGTTTGATGTTTACATCGATCATTTTCATTGAGAAACAAAGAATCCATGGTTGAAGGAAGGATCGAGGAAGAAGAAGAGCAGTGCGCGCGTTTTTCAGAAATTCAAATATTAAGTTTATAATATAATTAATAGGAATGGCATAAATAAGCGGATGTATTTCCGGTGATTTTGACTCACCTTTAAGTCACTTGCCATGCCTTGCCCAATGGTCCGGGTTCGAGTAGCCTTGGGACCATTTTATAAACTTTTTGTTTCTCTTCATATTTTTTTCAAACTTCAACACTTTCAAAACCCAATCAAAATTCCTCACTTTGAGGTGATTTTTTGCACACGTGTCATTTAACATGTCTATTTTATGATGATGTCAAGAAAATCCAAAAATATTATCTTTTGATTACATTTTCATCGAGCCGAAAATGAGACATTTTAAGTACGTTTCAAGCACCGTTCAAAGATGTTTCTTTCAAACTTCGAAACCGAAACTTTCAAACTTCTTGTAAGTATATTTCATCTTTCAAAAACACTTTCAAGATCTTTTCAAAACTTTTCATCAAACTTACATCCTTTTTTCCATGATCGACCCGATTTGAAGATAAAACCGAACTCGTTTTTCCTCGAATTTCTTAACTGATCATGGGCCTCCCTCACGGTGTAAGTCCCAATTCATTTATGTACATAGCTATTTCCTTGTACATATCCAATTCTTTTATGTACATACCAATTTTTTACTTGTACATAATACATACGACTTTTGTAAATATTCAAGTATAGACAAACTTCGTTTGTTTGTTTTCATTTCACTTGTATATACACTGAATACCATTGGTATTAAAAGGAGCATTATTCCCGGTGAAACTGCTTTTAAACCAATGGGCCTCCCTCACGGTGTAAGTCCCAACCCTCCTATGTACATATTCATTTCCTCGTACATAAATACTCATTCGTGTACATATTCATTCCCTTGTACATATTCAAACTTGTAAATAATCAAGTTACGCTCATTTTAAACGCACATTTTACACACACTTGTTTATATTTCCTTCATAAACTCTTGTAAATAAACATTACACATTTGTTTATATTTCCTTCATAAACTCCTGTGAATAAACTTCATACAATTGCTTATATAACTGTCTAGTTATAACATAACAACTAGTCTAACCATTAAGTTCCCCACAGAGCTAGCCTCCTCTTGGGCTTTGTACAAGATAACTCATTCATCTGAGTTCAGCCTCCTCTTAGGCTTCATATAAGAAAACTCATTCATCTGAGTTTAGACTCTGCTTAGGCTTCATATAAGACAACACTCCCCTGTTGAGTCAGCCTCCTCTTGGGCTTCGTTCAAAAGAACTCCTCATTGAGTTTAGCCTTCTCTTGGGCATCAAACAAGAAAGAGACCAGGAAATTTCTTAACAAGCCTCCTATTGGGCTTCCAATACAAAGAATCATCCACGCTAGGATAGAACCATGAGAGTATGATTTCCCGGTGAAATCGCTCTTGAAATCCTAAGAGGATGGTTTCCCGGTGAAACCACTCTTAAAGCCCAAGCCAGCCATACCCTACAGCTTCCTCTTGAGCTTCATACAAGGACCCTCGATGACCCTCGGAATGCCTCCTCTTGGGCTTACAATACAAGGACCCATGGGCTTCTTAAAAGCATCCCCCTAATCCAATCAATTTCTCCTCGAGATTTAGACATCTATCATCTCTATGGAAGAAGTATCTCATCTATCACATCACATACAATCAAAACTTTTCAAACTCTTTTCAAACAAAAACATCTCTTAATCGTAAGTGGTAACGCTTGTACACTCAAGCAAAACACCCAATGCTTACAATTAAAAGATTCAATCATCTTTTTCAAACATCTTTCTAAAACTCGTAAGTGGTAACGCTTGTACACTCAAGCAAAACACCTATAACTTACGACGAAAGATTTCAATCAATCACCCTTTCAAAATGTATGTGATGAAATAGATTAGATACATTCTTCATTAAGATGACATTTGTCTTTGTCTCTTAATAACATCCCGTTGCTTCCACTAGCATAAGTGGGAACTACGATTTCTCTGACTTTCTCAACATCCCTTTGAGAATACGTAGGCACAAGGTCTCATCCTTGCCGAGCAAATTTCTTTCTCCCTCAAACCAAACAAACCATAGATCCCTTTAGATCCGAGCTACAAATGCTCTGATTCCCACTAAGGGATATGTATGCAGAAGATCCCAATGATCTTTGCGAGCACAATAATAACAAAACCTAGGATCCCACATAATCTATCCTTCTTAAAATCCAAAAGGAGAAACTTTCCCAATCATAGAAATAGTAATTAAAACACACAAACATATCAAACATATTCATATATAAAGCTATAGATAACTATATATATTTAGGGTGCTCCATCTATTCCCTTTATATAACAAACCCCCTTGCCCGAAATCTCCCCAATGCGTTACGTCTAGTTCGTGCTAGTCGTAATGCATATCAAATCAATTGAGGATTGCGACTTTCCCTTTTTCATAATCATTTTTCTTGTGTTGGAAATAATAAAGCTTGATGCTCGCGGCATCTTTATAAACAAATCAAAAGAGTAAAGAGTAAATCGTTTCGAGCCAGAGAATTAGAATTCAGATTCGATTCCCTCGCGCGTCACTTTTTAACGCGAACAGAAAAAATGGCGACTCTGTTGGGGAGTACGCTAAATTTTGATTTTCAAAAAAAATGTGACTCTGCTCAAGAGCACCAAGCTTTTTTGTTTTCAAAAAGAAAAAAGGGTTAAGCTTTCATATGTGCATATGTTTGTTTTCTTTATTGTGTGTTTCACAATGTCATCTGATGGAAAGAAATCCTAACCCGGATTTAAGAAACATTTTAAGATCTAGGTGGGGGTATAGTCCTATTAACTTGTGAGAAGTCTCAGTACTTACTAAGTTAATTTGAGATCCCTCTCTTAGTGGAGGTTGTTTTGGGAGTATTTGTGTTTAGCAAGTATTTGCGAAAACATTTTGCTTTCGAGAGAACTTACGAAGCTGAGTGGCTGTAGAGCACATAACCCATCCTGACCATTTAGGATGTAGTGCATAAATTATCCAAGCGTAAGCTTAGAATAATTGTCATGCGAGACTACGATCAGGCGAGTTTTTCTTAAAAAATATTATTGGACTTCGAGTATTCAAAAAATCCGATAATATTTCAAAGAGAAGCGTTGAACCTGTATTATCAGTAGAACCCATTTCACAGATGAATAAGCTCTTAGAACTTACCCACGTTTGATTCTTATCGTTGGCCTCATGCTCGTGACTTCGAACGCTTGACCGTGTGTATAACTACTAACCATGTTTGTAGCATTCATGCATTCATTCAAAAACTTCATTTGTCTTCCCGTTTCCAAAGAATTTAGAGATTTTTCTTTGTAAATATTTTAGGTTAGAGTGATGGACGTCAGAGGAAGATTCACCAAGAAATACAGTTTTAGGATTCCTGATGTAGGAAAATTAAAAGAGTTAGCATCCTTGGTAGAAGATCCCTTGGATTTCAGAAAACTCTATGGAACTCTTTTAACTGTCCTGAACACTAACGTTGATGAAGTACTTCTCAAAACTTTCGTTCAGTCTTACAACCCAGTTTATCGCTGTTTCACTTTCCCTAACTATCAGTTGATGCCTACTTTGGAAGAGTACACATACATCCTGGGTACCTCAGTATTAGATAAGGTGCCCTTCAATGGTTTGGAAGCCATTCCTAAGTCACCAGTCATTGCAACAATGACTCACTTAAAGAAATCTGAGATAGATAAAAACCTAACTACCAAAGAAAAACTCTTAGGACTGACTTCAAAGTTCCTAATGGAGAAGGCTCTTAAATTCTCTGAAGCAGGTAGTATGGTAGCTTTTGAAGCTGTTTTAGCTTTACTCATCTATGGATTGGTGTTGTTTCCCAACGTCCCAAGTTTCGTTGATATCAGCATAAGGATCTTCGATTGGAAATCCGTTCCCACTTTGCTTGGTGACACGTATTTCTCCATTCATCATAGGAATCGTCAAGGAGATGGAACTATTGTGTGTTGTGTACCTCTATTTTCAAATGGATTGTCTCACACTTGCCTAAATCTCCTATCTTCCGAAAACAAAGGCGATTGGCATTGGTCTCGAAGGCTCATGTCTCTTACAAGGCGATATCCATTGGTATACCTTGGCGGACAATGAGATGGAAATCATTGAAAGTTGTGGAGAATTTGCCAGCGTACCTCTCATTGATGCGAAAGGAGGAATCAACTACAACCCATTCTTGGCAAGGCGTCAACTCGGGTATGCAACCTCTAGTAAACCTCTTGGTTTCTGGTGGAAGCTACTTCTATCATGAAGGGAAGATTCTCAAGGTTTGAAAGCGAGAATGATCGAGAGCTTGGCATCACATCCGAAGGAAGGAAAGGGTAATGCCGGAATAGTGTAGCCATGAAATCTACACTTCTTGGGTAAAGAAAAGTGCGAAGGAATTCCGAATGCCTTATGCTTATGAGGAACCTATGTTCTCAACAGCTTCCAAATCAACAATTTTTCCCGTCGAGACTATGGGAGAATACCAAGAAGCTTTGGCCAAGATGAGGCTTGAGAAAGAGGCTTTGGAAGATAAGTTCTTTAAGACTGATCTCGAGAACGAGAAGCTCAAGAAGCAAGTCAAAGATCATGAAAAGACGCTCTACTTCCAAGATGAATGGCTCATGGAGAAAGATGAGAAGATTCGTCAAAAAGATAACGTGATCAAAAGATACATCAAAGAAAGAAAAAGAAAGCTTGAAGAAATGACAACCAGCGATCCAGCTCCTGACGAATGGAAGAAAGTCATCAGCAAGCTAAAAGCCGAGAAAGTTGAACTGAAAGCTCACTATGGGAAAGAAATCTTGAAGTTGAAGCTACATCAAGCCTTTGGATCTTCATCCGACGAGGACGATTAATTAGCTTAGATTGTAGTTTTATCATTTATTTTATCATTGTATGAGCTATGCTCAAAAACAAAAATTGTTGTAATCTTCTTCCAATAATTAATAAAATAAGTGTTTTCCATCCAAATATTTGCCAGAAATTTCTCTTTTAGCGTAAATTCTTTGGAAACTATTTTCTCTTTGCATTCATAATTATGCATCATACTTTGCATATCGAGTTTATTGTTTCGAGTCTTATCTTTTGGAATTTTTTTCCAAAAAGAGAAAGATCGTCAAGCTGTCGCGTCTTAGAGTTTCTCGACCACGTCCACAGCCAACTCGTACATACAATACTCGTTCAAAGAAAAGGAAAATAACGGAAGGTTTTGAGCAAGAAAATGTTGAGCTTCGTAGCATAGTGACAACACTTCAGGAGGAGGTGGAGAGACTCACTTCTTTGGTAAGTTCGTTGGCAACTACGCAAAGTCCGTAAACAACATTGAGCAGTCAAAATCAAGCGACGATTTCAGAGACTACTACTACTCCAGTTTCAACTGTTGCAACCAGTAGTCCACTCTTCAGTATGCCAGAAGGTTATCCATGGGGCATGCCTTTCAATTTCGGCATCGGATTTCGTCAACCCACTTCTCAGGTACAAACAACCACGTTTGAAGTTCCTACTTTGCAGAACTCAACGCTCACTCCGCAGCATGGAGTAACATTTCCGCAAGTAACTATGACGTTTTCTCAACCAATCATGACAAACTCAGCTTCTGTAGTTCACACCACTGCAGATGAAGAAGTCCACCATAGTCCAGGCGATAACACGAATCCTCGTGGCCAGATGGAGAATCTCCAAGAACAGTTCCATAAAATGCAACTTGAGATCAAAACAATTCGTGGGAAGGAATTGTTTGGGAAGAATGCCCACGATCTATGCCTGGTTCCTCGCGTAAGGATACCCGCAAAGTTCAAAGTCCCTGACTTTGAAAAGTATAAAGGAACTTTCTGCCCGCAGCAGAGTCATCTCACGATGTATGCTAGGAAGATGTCTACATATAATGACAATCACCAATTGCTCATTCACTATTTCCAAGACAGTCTCACCGGTGCCGCACTGAAGTGGTATATGGGACTAGATAGTGCAAATATCCATACATTTAATGACCTAGGCGAAGCCTTTGTCCAACAGTACAAATTCAACTTGGACATGGCTCCGGATCGAGATCAACTCCGCTCCATGTCTCAGAAGGAAAAAGAGACGTTCAAAGAGTAGCGTTGGAGAAATTGCTGCCCAAGTCAACCCACCGTTAGAGGAAAAGGAAATGACCAAGGTTTTCTTAAACACTCTTGGCCCATTTTACTATGAACGAATGATTGCTAGCGCTCCCGGAGATTTCACCGAGATGGTAAACATGGGAATGCGACTAGAGGAAGGAGTTCAAATAGGACGCCTAGTCAAAGAAATAGGATCTTCCAGTGGAACTAAGAGGGTTGGAACCAGTTTTCCAAAGAAAAAGGAACATGACATAGGAATGGTATCCCGAGGGAAACCAAGAAAGAATGTCAGTCAACAACGACAGGTAGCTACCATAGCACCCGCTGTTAATACAAGTTCAAATACAGGAATTGCTCCATGATTCCGGAAAAATCAACGACCTCGACGGCGGGCTCGGATTCAACAATCGAACCATGCGCCCTCCGGTTTGATCCATTCGATGACATACACGGAATTATATCCTGCATTAATAGAAAGGAATCTTGTGCAAACTAGGGTACCACCTCCAGTACCAGAAAAATTACCATGGTGGTACTGTCATACCCCAAAATTTGCCCTCCATCTACTCAAGAGATTTCATACATCCATACTCAAGGATTCCTCGAGGTTGATCGGACAAACTCTCTCTAGACAATCAACCCAAACTAGGGTTTGGTATCTCTCAAGTCAAGATGGATTTCCAACATCTCCAATGGTCTTCATGCCTCCTCATATGCTTCAAGATTCTCCATGTCAAATTTCAAGCCTCATGAGTCAAGTTTCCTCGAGCGATTGCTCAGATGGTTGAAAATCGGGTGTATTGGACAAAAAGTCAACTGTGGTCAACATACAAGTCAAAACTTCTGATTTTTGGTCAACATCCTCATTTTGAAGTTACATTCATCATTTGATCAAGGGTTGATCATGATTCATCAAGAAAACTCAAGATTTGCTCAAAAGTCAAACTTTCTAAATTAGGGTTTCTAGATGAAAATTCAACTGAACTTTGACTGATCATAACTTTCTCATACTTTCTCAAAAATTTTTCCACCACCTCTTGTTTTGAAGGAAATTCAATTCTCTACAACTTCATGTCTCACAAGAATGTCCAAAAAATGCTTCATTTGAGAGGTATAGCTCAAAACATTATAGGTCCTTTTCAAAGTCAACAAAAAGTCAACTTTTTGTTTTGAAGATATTTTGAGCATGGTAACTCCAATTGAAATGAGACCAAAGACATTGGTTAGAGGACTCTTAGAGCTTTCCAAAAAGTCCAAGAACACTCAAAAATGTGGAAAATTGAGCAAGATACACTATTCGAAGTTGGGCGATTTTGAATGATTGCACAAAAGGACATATTGGTCAAATTGCAAAATTTTCCAAATGGGCCTATAATCTTTTGATCCAAACTTGTTCATGACAATATTTTTGACCCATAAATGCTTGACCATGGCAATTTTCTATTTTATTGATTTTATTTTGAATTTTAGAACATTTAATTCAAAATTAAATTATATAAAATATGAAAATCATATTTTTTCCAAAAAGGGCTGATTTTATATGTTCCTTGAAGTCCAAGATTGCCCAATATACTTGCCAAATTCGTGCTTGATCTTGCATTGAAGAAGAAATCAAATTTTTTCAAGAAAATTGATTTTATTTGAAAAATATTGAATGCTCCAAATCAAATCTTTTCCATTCCTTTTTTCCTCTCCAATCCTCTCTATAAATTGCCAGCATTGTGTACAAGCATAAAGAGGAAAACCCTAGCTCAAGCCAAACCCTTATTTTGTCAAAATTTTCCAAGAATCTTTGAAATTCGAATTTCAATTTTCAGCAAGCTTCAGCCTCGTCCAGCCATCCAAACGTGCTCAGGGGGTAAGTATGAGTAAGAATACATCATTGGTATTGATTAAAACAAGCTAAATCGTGCCATACACATTCATACATATTTGAATTTTTCTTGAAATTGCATATTACTATTCTGCATGTTTTAATCGTTTCTAATGGTTTGAGTGTGTTCATGAGGTTCTACTTGGTGATCACGGGCAATCGTTTGAGAGGTTGAGCGTAAGAATCATGGTTTGCCATGTTTAGGGTTTCTCAAGCATCCTCTTGAGCCGGCTTGTACAAGCGTTTCGATAAAAATAACATCACCATTGAATTCGCCATGGCGATTTAGGGGACAAGGTCCTTCTTTCCTTTTTATTTCGCGTATTTTGCAGTTGAAGAATCACGTGGCGGAGAAGGCGGCGGAGCTAGGGCTCGGCGTCGTGACTTCAGTTTGACGGCGAGGAGGTTGCGTGTACGCGATGGCGCTTCTGATTCGTTCTCTCGTTCGGATGGGGTCCACGCGAGTTGGTATTTCAAATATTCGGGGCGCGTCATCGTTCATATGCTATTGATTTACGCTTTCGACACCAAGCGCCACTTGGCCCGATGGTTAAGGCGTTGCTGTTTCAAGATGCTCTTCAGGACCTCGATTCGAACCATGCCGGACGGTTGTGTTCTTTTACAAACTTTGCATTCTTTTCATATTTTTTTATATTTTTCTAATTCTTTTAATATTTTCATCATTTTAATTATTTTTCATGATTTTATTTCTGCATTAAAAAATTACCAAAAACATTTTTTCTTTTTACATTATTTTCATAAAAACCTTTATTTAATTTAATAAATTAAAAATATAATTTTGCATGCATATTTATTTTTATTCATATTTTTGCATTTAAATCATTATAAATTGCATTTTAATTATTAAACCTTTTCTAAAAAATCCCAAAAAATTATTTTAATATATTTATCTTATTTCCAGCATATATTAATTTTCTCATATTAAAAATTGCATTTTTTCTAACATTCTCTCTTATTTCGATTTCATCGTATTTTCCGATCTCTTATTCTTTCACAGGTTGCTCCGATTCGGACGTTTTTCTTTTATCATTTTATTTTCCAATAATGTAACTGTTCATGGGATGTAATAGTTTAATTTAGGGTTTTATTTTCCGCAAGTTAAATTATGTATCTGCCCCAAAGCCATGTAATAGCGTAGGTTTATTTTCCGCACCTTTACATTCCGCATTTTACTTTCCGCACCCTTATCAACTGTTAGTAACTAGGCGTGTATGGCAAGATAATAATTGGACATAGCTCACACTAATCTTCAAGATAAAATATCTGAATTTGACACACTCTTGTCACACATGCACCCCTTAGGGTAATTCTCTCTCGATGCCTTTCGATTCAAAATGGTCATGTCCCTCGAACGTAGAGGTATTCTAGCACCGTTGCCTTCCAAACAAATCATCATAGTCCCTTTGATACAAAGATCATAGACCCACGATGTCGCCTACGAACACATGATATTGACCCTCGATTGTCGCCTCGAAAATGATGATAGTCCTTGAATGTGCTAGGATACTTCCTACAAGTTGCCTTCTATGACCATCCGATGTCCCAGATGTCCGTTTACATCCAGCGAATGGAGCTACCTACTAACTAATGGTATGGCTAGCGCTATTCTAAAGGAATGTAAAGTACAACAAAGCGACCAATTACGAGTGGGTAAATAAGTCTCTTAGTTGCTTGCTCTATCAAATGCTTTTCACACTACACACTTTTTTCAAAGTTCAAATTCTCTTTTCAAAACAAAACATTTCCGAACACTTTGTATACACTCCTACATGAGTCATTACAAAGTCAAAGCGAAATGCCTTTTCAAAACATTTTTGTCAAACACACAGAAAGCAATTTTAAAAAGTTATCTAAGAGCAACTAAGAGCCCGTAGAATAAACTGCGGATGGAAAGGGGTGCTAATACCTTCCCTTTTCATAACCATTCTCCCGAACTCAGAATCTAACGAAGGTCTTTTCTGTTACTTTTACCTTCCCTTAATTGGATAAAAATAAAAGTCGGTGGCGACTCTTGCTATCCGCACATTTGGATACAAAATCCTACAAAGTCGAGTTCAAGTATTCTGGCTGGCGACTCTGCTGGGGGAACACCCAAAGAGAATTGCCTTAGGGATTTCTAGATAACTTTTATCGCTTTTTGTTTGACTTGTATGCTTTATCTTTAAGGGTTGCTTGGGTATTATATTGTTGGGGGATCCTACACCCGGATCCGGGTTTCCTTTTAGGTAAGTGGCATTAGATCATCGTGACCGTTAGACGTATAACTACACGGTCAACATGATGGCTACGTTAGCGTGACACTTTGGTTGCCCCGATACTCTTCATTCCCAAGTTGAAGAAAGTATTTGGCTTCTGCGTGGTGTCATCAGCTAACTAAACTTTTAGAACCTTAATTGACCCATCTTGGCCATTAGAAGGTAGTGAGATGGCGGCTTTGGTGTGACCGAGGGTTGGTTGATACTCGATGCTACGCTCATTGAGATTAGACTTTTGGGACATTTGATCGACCACTTGATAAAATAAGCGCCTACGAGAAAGATCGTGATATGAGATTCCTAGAACCGGTTACTATTATAGGACGGGATGAACCAACTCAAACTTTTGGTGGGGTAATCACCTATACCTCATGCAAGCCTTAAACCTAGGCTCATTGTGTGAATTGTTTGTGTGTGCTAAACATGACATCATGACATCATTCGCATTGCATATCATTTCTAACTATTTCAAGGACCTAGGGATTTATCTTTGCTCTGTTTTGTAGGGATTATGGCTTCTAGAAAGACTATCCGAATCAACTTCATGGGTATCCCTTCAACTCAAAGATTGGTTTGAAATTCCGACCATGCTCGGTTCATCAAAAGACATGGTTATCTACTTGATTTGGTTATCTCGGTTTTGAAGAAGATATGATGCATGTCTATTCGGTTCTTTGATCCGAAACACCATTGCTTTACATTCCAGTTATCGGTTGGTTCCTACCTTGGAAGAGTTCTCTAAGCTACTTGGGATACCTATTCTTGACCAAATGCCATTCACGGTCTAGAAAAGGTTCCTAAGTCTGAAGACATTCGTCGACCTTACATCTTAAGCGCTCGGACATTGAAGCCAATTGGGAAACTAGAAGTGGAGTTAAGGGTTTACTTTCAAGTTCTGATTAAAGCGAGAATTCCTCAAAGTTATGAGTTTCCATGCATTCGAAGACATTGTGGCCTTGCTAATTTATGGTTTGGTTCTATTTCTAACTCGGATCAATTCATAGATATCAATGCCATCAAGTTGTTCCTTACCCGAATCCGATGCCTACTTTACTTGGAGATATTCTACATTCTCTCACACTCGTACCATCAAAGACAAGGAACTCTCATGTGTTGTATACCGTTACTTTCAAGGTGGTTTATTTAGCACCTTCCTCCATCAGTTTTGAAGAATGAACAAAGGTTGAGATGGTCTCAAGGTTGATGTCACTCTCTCATTCGGATATCCGTTGGAGCCTTTTCTCTCAAAGGACTTCACATTCATTGAGCGTTGTGGAGAATTCCCTAATGTACCACTACTTGGTATAAGGGAGGTATTACTTACAACCCTTCTCTAGCTTTACGTCGGTTTGGTTTTGCTCGAAGAGATGGTCCACATGATATGCTTCTCCAAGATATTGTGTTCGATTACAATCACGATCTCGAGTTACAAGCGAAGGTTTATACACGCTTGGGGCATGGTAAGAAGGCGATACCAAGACTTTGGGGCACCGAACTCCATTCCTTGGGAACCTTACCTCAAATGGAGTGCGAGCTCGAGCTCAAAACCTCATGATGCCATTCACGCTGTTTTACGGTAATTATGGAACTGTTGCTATAGGTGGCGTACCTATCTTGTTCTCCATCACGACATGCCTCTGATTTTGAAGACTTGAAGAGATCACGGATTCACTTAAAGAAAGGGATACCTTTGAAGCTCGATGCTATGCAAGCGAGAAGAAAGTTCTAGAGTTGACCAAGCTACTTCACGAGGCGAAACATCAGCCTACATCGGCACCAGAGGAAGCGCCATGGGAGACTTAGAGATTTAGGATTTTATGTTCTCTTTTATTGTTTTGAACTATCTCTTGTACTTAAAAGAAAAAGAATAATGAGAAGAGTACTAATAAATGTTTGTTCATTGCTTGTTTAACAAATTTAAATCTCTAAGGTCCTTGAAAACATTGCATTGCATTCGCATAAACATCGCATAGCATAAACATTGCATCACGGTACATTGGAGATTGGTTTTCTCATTTGCTCGCTATTTATTTTAGCGAAATGGCTCTTGAGCAGGTCAAAGATCTCCAAGCTCGGAATGCTCGGTTTAGATGTTCACCACTTGGCCCAAGAAGATCTGAAGAAGCTCATCAACAAGAAGAAAAGGTTGTTGGTCTCCTCAACATGGGTAGGCGTTTCAAAGGGGTCCTAAAGTGGTTAGCCGTATTGAGCTCTCGAAGGAAGTGTCCATACAGGAGTACCAAGGGTGATGAAGGTGACCAGTGAGCCAAAGAAGGGAGGACCACTCGATTATAGCCAACACTCGATGAAGATGACAAGTACAAACAACTTGAAGACCGTCGAATCTTGTGGAAAACACGAAAATGTCGGGCTGAACTTTGATGATCGAGTCTTGTTCTAGTGTTGTGATTCCTCCCAAGTTCAAAGTTCCTACCTTTGCTAAGTATGATGGCATGTCTTGTCCTAAGCTTCATCGAAGTCCTATGTCAAGATCAATCCCACTGATGATGAGAAAGTTGTGGATGCACTTATTCAAGAGAGTTTGTCAGGAACCGGTTGGAATGGTACTATCGGCTAGAGAATGACCGTATCCGTACTTGGGTGACTTAGCGATGCTTTCTAGAGACGATATAGTACAATCTGAATTGACACCTCGCATGCAATTACAAAGCATGTCTATGGGTCGTGACGAGAGTTCAAGGTATGCTCGAAGTGGAGAGATCTAGCGAGAGAGTTCAACCACCCTTGTCCAATAGGGAGTTGGTTGATATGTTTATGGGGACAACAGGGCCCATTCTTCAATCATCGATTGGAAATTCTTCATCCGGATTCAAGAGCTAATATTGACGACGTATTGAAGTGGTATCAAGTGGGAAGATCCATGTAGAGTCATCTTGAATCTGCGAAGAGATCTTTTGGTGCTAAGAAAAAGCCAATCTTGTATGGTCGGAAAAGCCGAGCCAAGACCGACCGTGCTCAATCTGTAGGGGCGGTTGTGATCTCGATCCTACATCGGC
This sequence comes from Vicia sativa, assembly GCA_021764765.1. Lineage (NCBI taxonomy): Eukaryota > Viridiplantae > Streptophyta > Magnoliopsida > Fabales > Fabaceae > Vicia > Vicia sativa. The sequence goes on along the minus strand of CM038796.1, from coordinate 179,405,359 downwards.
CTGACCTCGGTGAGACAGCAGCGTAACGAGCAGCGCCACGAAGGCAGTTCACGAATCAACATGCCTTTGTCATGACCTTGCAACATGTTGATGATTACCTTGAGGATCCTCCTCGGAATGTCAACACTTCCTCTCAGTACAATCCTAATGCTAAGTGTGCTTACCACTCCAATAGCCGGACGACAACGACAATTGTTGGGCTCACGAAGAACAAATTCAAGATATGATTGAAGCTAAGCGATTGAGTTTGATCCTCTGTTGAGACTCGAATGTGATCAACGCGCCTATGCCTAACCATGACAAGAGTTCCAATCTTTGTTGGTGGCGATACTTATGTTTTCAACATAGATGACTTGACCATTCCTCGATGGTATTAAGAAGAATTTGTTGCAAGCGGTGTCAATCCGGGATGCCCGAGGTGTCGTTGGTGCCCATCACTTTGATGGTTGTGCTTGGTTGAGAAGGCGTGTTCGATTGCATGATGGATAACGTGAGATACTATTTACGAAACCACACATGCGAAGGTGTGAAGAAATGTCTAAATTGAAGATTGACAATGCGAGCAGCTGTACCATCGTGTGGGATACCTTGGGGCAGCAAGTGGAAAATATGATTACATGGTGAAGTACACATCACGATAGTTACAAGATTCCTATTGAAGATGTTAAGGCGACGGATGGGGTGACGATTTCCCGAAGACTATCTTGATGTTAACACAATAAGGATTTCCTCTGCGATTACATGCCTAGGTGGCACCTCTCATCATTACTTCTCAAGACCGGTTCCATATTCCTCGACAAAGCTATCCCTTGGAACTATGGGTGATGTTTACTATCATGGCGTCAAGCAAGATCCTCGACAATTGAAGATCTTACCATTGGAGCTTATTCACGACATTGACAACATCACGGATCCGATGGTGACGGAGCGGAAGGGTATTCTCTCGGAGATCTCTCCTCCAAAAGACACTGCGACTCCAGCTCGCATTCCACTACTCAATCAATATCCCCTAGAGGAAAGAACGGTGACTCATCCTTTCGACAAGTACCAAAGGAAGTTCTTGAAGACACCTCCAAACGAAATGGAGAAAGAAGATTATCAAGAAGAGTGACTACAATGTTGTGGAGCAGTTAGGACGAGACTCAGTCAAGATATCCATGCTCGCTTTTCTCTTGTGCTCAGGGCTCATACTAATGCCTTGGTGAAGTTTCGAAGAATGCTCATGTGCGCAGACACTACCGATCGATTCGAAGTTTGTATTGCTAGCACTGCCAACAACGGCCTAGGCTTCTATGATCTTGATTTGACTCCTAGGAAAGAAACACAACAAAGCCTTGCACATCTGTTGAATGCAAGGCGTTACCTATCTCATGTTTTGGTGGATACGGTTACGCTCGAATATCCTTCGAAATTGCTTTTGATCGACTTGATGTCGAAGGGTTGGTTACGAGACCCGGTGACATTATCGTGAGAGCTTTTGATGGTTCTAGCGAGCGATACTTGGAGAGCTCATTCGCTGTTAAAGTCGGTTCCCGGACTTTTGACTCCACTTTCTGTCATGGACATCCGTCCGACTTACTCTTGCCTACTTGGGCCCTTGGATACATGGGGCGGTTACCTCTACCTTGCATCGGCTGAAATACCGGTGAAAGGAAAGTTGTCACGATATGTGGTGAAGAAGAATATGGTCGGTCATCTACGATCATTCCGCTATCTCGAGATGGAGGGTGAATTCTTGAGACTCTGTCAAGCTTTTGAAACAATTCCCAGTCATGTTGACTCTCCGTCCTCTGAAGTTACACAAGTTCCGAGGATGGCCTCATTGAAAGATGCTCAGCTGCTTTGTTGAACAAGAGGTAGTGCTATTTGGGGACAACTCCACGATCTTCCCTTCAAATCGACAAAGGCGGTTTAGGCTTCACCATCGAGGGCGGAAGATGATACGCGTGAGCGTGCAACTTCCTTCCGCGTCGGCCAGTGGAATCCACGCTATAGAAGGCAGCGACAACGGCTTGACGCCAGCAAGTGGATCTTCAACTCGGATCATGGGCTCGGCAATTGGAAGGCGAAGGCGTCATACCAATCTCCTTTAGCCGGGAGTAATTGCTTTTGTTTTATTTTGCTTTTCGTATTTCTTTATGTTTTGAACAATAAACTTTGAAAGCCGGTGCCTTGCGGGCGTCATGGCTCGTTCGAGGTTATTATCATCGTTTGCGTATTTTCATTCAATAAATTCGTTGGACTTTTGCATTCAATTGTTTGTCTTCTTTCTTTACTTTATCACCCCTTCAAAAGCTATGTGTTTCTTACACACCCGTGATACAACTGAGAATCACTCGAATCTCGTTAATATGGCTATGCTAGTGCTAAATATGACTTGATAATCCGATCTACCAAGCGAAGGCGAAAGTGAGGAAGATTGTGAAGTGCCGGAGAACTTGCCGGCTACAGAAGAAGAAGCGAGTTATCTGACCACCACGAAGAGCAAGTTGAGGTTGTGAATTTGAGTGCTTGCGAAGGCGAGAAAGAGATCAAGATAGGAGCGGGTCTTGAGCAGTGTTAAAGAAAGATTGGTTCGGATGCTACGAGACTACATTGAGGTTTTGCTTGGTCATACGAAGACATGCGAGTTTAGACATTGATATTGTGGTACACGATTGCGACAAAAGAAGGTTTTCTCGGTGAAAGCGGAAGGTTAAATCATGCGTCTGAGATGTCGAGAGAAAATCAAAGCGAAGTTATGAAGCGGTTCAACGCGGTTTCTTAGCTGTCACCTCTTATCCCGATGGGTTGCTAATGTGGTACCCGTGCCTAAGAAGGATGGTAAAATGCGAATGTGTGTGGATTATAGATCTCGAACAAAGCGAGTCAGAAAGGCGATTTCCCACTTCCTCATATTGATGTTACGGTTGACAACACCGCTCGGCATAAGGTTTTCTCCTTCATGGATGGTTTCTCCGGTTACAATCGGATCAAAATGGCTCCGAAGACATGGAAAGACTACTTTGTTACAGTGGGGCACTTTACGCTACAAGGTTATGCCGTTCGGTTGAAGAACAGGCGCCACTTATCGGTGCTATGGTGACATTATTTCATGACATGATTCATCACGAGATAGAGGTCTCGTCGGCGATATGATAGCTCGATCACGGTGAAGAAGGACATCTTGATCATTTGCGAGAAATTGTTCGAGGTTGAAGAAATGCATTGAGACTTAATCTAACAAGTGCACCTTTGAGTCGGATCCGGAAAACTCCTAGGGTTTGTTGTCGATGGAAGAGGTATTGAGGTTGACCTGCGAAGGTTAAAGCTATTCAAGAGATGCCGACTCCCTTGCAGAGAAGGAGGTCGGAGGTTTCTTGGGCGATTGAACTACATTGCGATTCATTGCACACTAGCGCTACTTGTGAGCCAATCTTCAAGTTACTAAAGAAAGATCAAGTAGTGGAATGGAGCGGCGATTGCGGATCGCTTTTGACAAAATCAAGGAGTACCTACAGAATCCTCCATCCAGATGCCACTGCGAAGGAAGACCTCTTATCATGTACTTGCGGTGTTAGAGAACTCAATGGGGTGTGTGTTGGGGCAACATGGCAGTCAGTCGAAAAGAGCATGCAATATACTACCTTAGCAAAAGTTTACCGATGTGAAACAAGATACTCCAGCTCGAGAAAACTTAGCAACTTTAGCTTGGGCTTGCATGACTAAGGCAGTATATGTTGACTCACTACCTTGTTGATTTCCAAGATGGATCCGATAAAATACATCTTTGAAAACCAACTCTCTCGGAAGAATAGCAAGATGGCAAATGATCTTGACCGAATATGACATCCGGTACACTTCTCGAAAGCGATCAAAGGAAGTGTAGTAGCCGATCATTTGGCTCATCAAGCCGTAGATGACTATCGATCTATGCGATTAATTTCGAGATGAAGATGTTTTACTAGTCAGATTGCGAAGAACCGAGCCAGACGAAGGACACGAACAAGGATCCCGATGGACTATGGTTTTGATGGAGCCTCAACGCTTGCAATGGCATTGGCGCCATCATTACATCCCTATGACGGACATACTCCTTTCACCGCGATTATGTTTCGGTTGCACGAATAACATGGCGAATCTGAGCGTGCATCATGGGTATCAAAGTGCTATTGACTTAAGAATCAAGTTCTTACAAGTGTATGGAGACTCGGCTTTAGTGATCGGTCGGATTAAGGCGAGTGGGATCTGAAGCATCCGAATCTCATTCCGTATCGAGCATGTTACGAGTTTGATTCCCTACTTTGAAGAGATCACTTTCAATCATATTCCACGAGAGAATCGGTTGGCGGACGCATTGGCTACTATGTCATCTATGTTCAAGGTTAGATGGGACAACGAGGCTCCCCGGATCATCATTGAGAGGTTCGACGAACCGGTATTGTTATGAGCTTGATGGAAGAAACCTTGGTACTATGGCGTGAAGAGGTATCTTGAGACTCGGGAATATCCATGAGGCATACATTAATGATAAAGAAGTTCATGAGAAGATTTGCATCTAAATTCTTCCTCGACAGCGACATCTTATACAAAGCGCAACCCGACTTGTGCTTACTCCATTGTGTAGACCGAGAAGCAATGCGTATCATGGAAGAGTTACACGGCAATTTGGTACCCTCCGGTGGACACACCATGGCTAAGAAGATTTTGAGAACAGGTTACTATTGGTCCACCATGGGCGATTGTCACCGTATGCTCGATCTTGTCACAAATGCGGTTATGCGGACAAAGTGCATACCTCCGTACCTCGAATGTTTTAACTTCTCCGTGGCCTTTTGCAATGTGGTGCATTGACATGATTGGAGAGATTAAGCCCGACTTCCAATGGACATCGTTTCATCCTTGTGGCAATTGACTATTTCACCAAGTGGGTAGAAGCGACCTCGTATGCATCATTACCAAGAATGTTGTGGCTCGATTCATCAAACATAATCTTATCATCGGTATGGCACTCCGAAAGGATTATCACGGATAACGGCTCTAATCTCAACAACAAGATGATCACCGAACTACGCGCGCGATTCAAGATCAAGCATCACAACTCTTCTCCTTATCGACCTAAGATGAATGGCGCGATGGAAGCCGCCAACAAGAACATTAAGAAGATTATACAAAAATAGCGGTGACTTACAAGGATTGGCATGAGATGTTACCATTTGCTCTTCATGGTTATCGCTTTTCAACACGGACATCCACGGGCAACTCCTTCTCTCTTGTATCGGTATGGAAGCCGTCTTACCCATCGAGTTCGGATACCCTCAACGAGTCCTCGGAAGCGAGAGGTGGCGAGGCGATTGGGTTCGAGACTCGCCTTGACGGATTAACTTGATCGATGAGAAGCGACTGCGTCCATACGCCATGGACAGATCTATCAAAGCGAATGATCGAGCATTTAACAAGAAGGTCAAGCACCGAGTCTACCAAGTTGGTGATCTAGTAGTCAAGCGCATCATTCTTCCACAAGGTGATCCAGGGGCAAATGGACTCCCACCTATGAGGGACCGTTTGTAGTCAAGGCAGTATTTTCGGAGCTTTGATACTTAGCACCATGGATGGCGAAGACTTCCACACACATGAACGAGACATAGTCAAAAATACTACGCATAAAGAGACCCGCTAGGCCGGCGAACCTAGGCAAAAATAAGGGCATCTGGCGAACCAAAGGTTCGGGCAAAAGTTAAGGATATATACAAAACATGTACACCGGCAAGTCGAAAACACGAAAAGGCGGCTTGGGCAAAAGGGTATCGGTGGTGAAAACCGAAAGGCGGTCTAGGCAAAAGTTAGGGATTTAAGCGTACGACTATGTCTCTTCCACATCACACCTTCGGACTACTATCGGCATTCAAAGTTCAAATGGCGAAGATCAGTCTACTCACTTTCTACTGACAGCAAGGAGATGAGATAGTCGAAATATATGAGTACTAGCATAGTTGGAACTTAACGAGATTGTTTCCGCATAGCTTTTCACCTTTCTTGTGTACAAACTACTTGGCCATACGCCACCCTTCAAATAAATACAAGTTCTTTCTCTTTACAATTTTCTCTGATGTCGTTTGCAATAAGTCCAACGTTTGCTTTGAATGATTATATGCATTTGACAGTAAAAATCTCTCTGCAAACATACGAAAAGTGAATATGCAAAAGTACTTACTACAGGTTCCAGGAATTGGGATGACGACGAAAGTCAACAAATAGTTCCCCACAAGAGCATAAAGGTGTCACTCACAACACACCTTCCCAGTGAGCATAAGGAATCCACGAGCAGCAATTTCACTCAACGAACAGCGTTACATCGGTCTCAGCGGTAACACTTCATCCCGGATATTTCTCAATCCTCCCCTTCTCCCCGGCAGCGGTATCGGACTGAAACTTGGTCGAGATAGTGCATCGGAGGATACACCTTCTATTCCCGGCCCGGAGATTACAACGGACTTGAGACTCTTCGGCCGGTCTCTCAACAACCATCAAATGCTCTCCAGTGAGATCTACACTCGAATCCCGGTGGGCGCCTCCTAAATTTCCTCAGCGGTCTACATACAAGGTCCTCAACGGATCGCCTCCCGGACTCTCCTCGAGGGGTCTATATATGAGATCTCCAACAACGAGCTTCTCAAATCTCTACCTTCCTCAACAATATCTAGGCCGAGACTTGGTCGGATAGTGCATCGGAAGAATCCGGGATATCTTTCTTCTCTTTCAAAAGCGGGGTTCTCACCTACTCGGTTCCCCAGCGGTGAAATCTTCAAGCGAGAATATCCGCATCTTCTTCAAGATGGATATGTTTTGAAATATCACAACATCTATCATCCATACATTTCTCATAAAGTCATAATTCATGCATATGTCATTCATATACAACATGTGCATCATTCCTTGCATAAGACTAACAATATTCTATCAAAGTTTCTCTTGTTTTCTCAAAGCGGTGAAAGTCATTTCGTAACGAGGTCGAGTTAAGCCCGAGCCGGCGGAAAACTATCGAAAGACGCCTGCAAAAGGGTCGAGGATTAAGCCCGAGCCGGCGGAAAACTATCGAAAGACCACCTCCGACGACGAGTCGAGTTAAGCCCCGAACCGGCGGAAAACTATCAGAAAGACCACCTCGGTTATCCTCCGATAACAGGTGGATCAACACCGACGCACTGACGGAAACTATCCACATTTTCGCCAACCTGATCTCCCCGAGTAATCGACACGAAGATTTGTTACGACCTCTTCTTATTATCAGACAACTACGAGTCTAGCGTGCGACTCGGTTGCCTTGGATGGCATCTTAAGCCCATCTCCACTATTTGTCAACATCTCTTCACTCTCGAATCTGCATATATGGTTAAAAATCAATACAAACCAATAACCTCATTCAAAGTGAACACGAAGTCTAACGTCGACTCCCTCCGGATGGCATCTTAAGCCCATCCCTCTCCATTCGGGAACATCTATGAGTCTAACATCGACTCACCCCCATCGACCTTTCTAGATGGCATCATAAGCCCATCTCCGTCAATTCTCCTATCAACAACCTCGAGTCTAGCGTCGACTCGTTCCCAGTAGTCTCCAACTTCTCGAATGGCATCTGTAAGCCCGTTCCATCATCCACCAGCGGCAGTGCAAATTTTCGGTGTACTCGGTGTTCAATCATCTTCTACCTCCAGTCACAAAAGACAAGCATGTCAATCTAACCCTTCGGTACAAGAAGATTGAGCAGGGGCAGTGTCATACCCCAAAATTTGCCCTCCATCTACTCAAGAGATTTCATACATCCATACTCGAGGATTCCTCGAGGTTGATCGGACAAACTCTCTCCTAGACAATCAACCCAAACTAGGGTTTGGTATCTCTCAAGTCAAGATGGATTTCCAACATCTCCAATGGTCTTCATGCCTCCTCATATGCTTCAAAGATTCTCCATGTCAAATTTCAAGCCTCAAGTCAAGTTTCCTCGAGCAATTGCTCGGATGGTTGAAAATCGGTGTATTGGACAAAAGTCAACTGTGGTCAACATACAAGTCAAAACTTCTGATTTTTGGTCAACATCCTCATCTTGAAGTTACATTCATCATTTGATCAAGGGTTGATCATGATTCATCAAGAAAACTCAAGATTTGCTCAAAAGTCAAACTTTCTAAATTAGGGTTTCTAGATGAAAAGTCAACTAAACTTTGGTGATCATAACTTTCTCATACTTTCTCGAAATTTTTCCACCACCTCTTGTTTTGAAGGAAATTCAATTCTCTACAACTTCATGTCCCACAAGAATTTCCAAAAAATGCTTCATTTGAGAGGTATAGCTCAAAACATTATAGGTCCTTTTCAAAGTCAACAAAAAGTCAACTTTTTGTTTTGAAGATATTTTGAGCATGGTAACTCCAATTGAAATGAGACCAAAGACATTGGTTAGAGGACTCTTAGAGCTTTCCAAAAAGTCCAAGAACACTCAAAATGTGGAAAATTGAGCAAGATACACTATTCAGAAGTTGGGCAATTTTGGACAATTGCACAAAAGGACATATTGGTCAAATTGCAAAATTTTCCAAATGGGCCTATAATCTTTTGATCCAAACTTGTTCATGACAATATTTTTGACCCATAAATGCTTGACCATGGCAATTTTCTATTTTATTGATTTTATTTTGAATTTTAGAACATTTAATTCAAAATTAAATTATATAAAATATGAAAATCATATTTTTCAAAAGGTGATTTTATATGTTCCTTGAAGTCCAAGATAGCCCAATATACTTGCCAAATTCGTGCTTGATCTTGCATTGAAGAAGAAATCAAATTTTTTCAAGAAAATTGATTTTATTTGAAAAATATTGAATGCTCCAAATCAAATCTTTTCCATTCCTTTTTTCCTCTCCAATCCTCTCTATAAATTGCCAGCATTGTGTACAAGCATAAAGAGGAAAACCCTAGCTCAAGCCAAACCCTTATTTTGTCAAAATTTTCCAAGAATCTTTGAAATTCGAATTTCAATTTTCAGCAAGCTTCAGCCTCGTCCAGCCATCCAAACGTGCTCAGGGGGTAAGTATGAGTAAGAATACATCATTGGTATTGATTAAAACAAGCTAAATCGTGCCATACACATTCATACATATTTGAATTTTCTTGAAATTGCATATTACTATTCGCATGTTTTAATCGTTTCTAATGGTTTGAGTGTGTTCATGAGGTTTACTTGGTGATACGGGCAATCGTTTGAGAGGTTGAACGTAAGAATCATGGTTTGCCATGTTTAGGGTTTCTCAAGCATCCTCTTGAACCGGCTTGTACAAGCCGTTTCACCAAAAATAACATCACCATTGAATTCGCCATGGCGATTTAGGGGACAAGGTCCTTCTTTCCTTTTTATTTCGCGTATTTTGCAGTTGAAGAATCACGTGGCGGAGAAGGCCGGAGCTAGGGCTCGCGTCGTGACTTCGATTTGACCGGCGAGGAGGTTGCGTGCGCGATGGCGCTTCTGATTCGTTCTCTCGTTCGGATGGGGTCCACGCGAGGTGTATTTCAAATATTCCCGGACGCGTCATCATTCATATCTATTGATTTACGCTTTCCAACACAAGCGCCACTTGGCCCGATGGTTAAGGCGTTACTGTTTCAAGATGCTCTTCGGGACCTCGATTCGAACCATGCCTGGACCAGATTTGTGTTCTTTTACAAACTTTGCATTCTTTTCATATTTTTTTTTATATTTTTTCTAATTCTTTTAATATTTTCATCATTTTAATTATTTTTCATGATTTTATTTCTGCATTAAAAAATTACCAAAAACATTTTTTCTTTTTACATTATTTTCATAAAAACCTTTATTTAATTTAATAAATTAAAAAATATAATTTTGCATGCATATTTATTTTTATTCATATTTTTGCATTTAAATCATTATAAATTGCATTTTAATTATTAAACCTTTTCTAAAAAATCCCAAAAAATTATTTTAATATATTTATCTTATTTCCAGCATATATTAATTTTCTCATATTAAAAATTGCATTTTTTCTAACATTTTCTCTTATTTCGATTTCATCGTATTTTAGATCTCTTATTCTTTCACGAGTTGCTCGATTGGACGTTTTCTTTTATCATTTTATTTTCCAATAATGTAATTTCATGGGATGTAATAGTTTAATTTAGGGTTTATTTTCCATAAGTTAAATTATGTATGAAAGCCATGTAATAGCGTAGGTTTATTTTCCACCTTTACATTCCGCATTTACTTTCCACTTATCAAGCTGTTAGTAACTAGGTGTATGGCAAGATAATAATTGGACATAGCTCACACTAATCTTCAAGATAAAATATCTGAATTTGACACACTCTTGTCACACATGCACCCCTTAGGGTAATTCTCTCTCGATGCCTTTCGATTCAAAATGGTCATGTCCCTCGAACGTAGAGGTATTCTAGCACCGTTGCCTTCCAAACAAATCATCATAGTCCCTTTGATACAAAGATCATAGACCCACGATGTAAGCCTCCGAACACATGATATTGACCCTCGATTGTCGCCTCGAAAATGATGATAGTCCCTTGAATGTGCTGGATACTTCCTAAGTTGCCTTCATGACCATCCGATGTCCCTTCGAATGTCCGTTTACATCCAGAATGGAGCTACCTACTAACTAATGGTATGGCTAGCGCTATTCTAAAGGAATGTAGAAGTACAACAAAGCGACCAATTAAGGTGGGTAAATAAGTCTCTTAGTTGCTTGCTCTATCAAATGCTTTTCACACTACACACTTTTCAAAGTTCAAATTCTCTTTTCAAAACAAAACATTTCCGAACACTTTGTATACACTCCTACATGAGTCATTACAAAGTCAAAGCGAAATGCCTTTTCAAAACATTTTGTCAAACACACGAGAAAGCAATTTTAAAAAGTTATCTAAGAGCAACTAAGAGCCGTAGAATAAGCTGCGGATGGAAAGGGTGCTAATACCTTCCCTTTTCATAACCATTCTCCGAACTCGAGAATCTAACGAAGGTCTTTTTACATTACTTTTACCTTCCCTTAATTGGATAAAAATAAAAGTCGGTGGCGACTCTTGCTATCCGCACATTTGGATACAAAAATCCTACAAAGTCAGTTCACCGTATTACAGGTACAAATCACCTTCCAGGTCATGGATGTGCTAGCTGCTTACAGTTGTCTACTAGGAAGACCATGGATACACGAAGCAGGAGCTGTGACATCCACTCTCCATCAAAAGCTAAAATTCACAGCAAATGGGAAGCTAGTAACCATCATCGGTGAACAAGCTTTACTAGTAAGCCATTTATCCACTTTTCTTTCATCACGATAGCGTTGAAGGGACATGTTCAAGGACTTTCGTTAGAAGATGAATCTACAAGCAAAGAAGGTCGTCTATCTCCTCTTACAAAGCGATGAATAGTGAAAAATGGTAATCTGCGGGTTGGGAACAAGTAATAAAACACATCACAACGAGACAAAGGTCGGGCTCGGTTGCTCAGTGTTCCTAAAGAGAATCAAAGGAATGAAGCTCTTGGCCCATCAAAGAAGTATTCCAGTGGGGGTTTCTTAAACCTGTTCTTCAAGCGTTAACGTTCTTACCAATGAAGGTGATGAAGGCGATCTCCGGATGCGAAGAGTGGAGCACTTATCTTACCGACACGAATATGTGTCTCGGGAAGATCATACTGGCAGTTCTATCCTCCAGATCAATTCAAAGACATGTCCCTACATGAGGATGAAAATCCACCTATCCCTTCTGAAGTTTGGGATACCTTGGGAGAACCAAGTGGAAAGTTTGACTACATGGTGAAATACACTTGCACGGCTCAAAATCGAGGAATTGAAGACATCCCAGCTGGATGGGACGATCCTTTTGAGTATCCTAGTCAACCAGAAGAGTTGTACACATCTTCTCGATCTCATCAACCAATTGAGGTTCCGAATGAAGATCGATGCTTTAACGCGCTTGTGGAGTTTGTCAAAACAGATCTTAACTATCACTACATCAACGTGATTACTGAAGATCAGGGATACGATTCTGGAAATGAATTGGAAAGCGTTGCAGACAATGAGTCTCTTCACTCAGAAGATTGGAAAGAACATCCCCAGAATTCAACACGAATGTCAATGGAAAGTACATATGTTGTGTTCCATGCTCCTCGATCTATCCATCAAGCAGAAGAAGATCGCTTCAGCAACACAAAAGGCAAGGTCAAACATCCAGAGTCTTCAAGGCCTGTTCGACCAAGGACCAAAGTCTATTCAAGAACTAAGCCAAGTGGAAAACTACCAGAGTATCTTGACATCCAAGGAGTTCGCTACTATTGGAAGCCTGTTGAAGTTCGGACTAATGTTCATAGTTCTAAGTAGTTTATTTTGCTTTTGTTTTGAACTCTCGCCTCGCCCAAAGCGAAGAGATGTTTTATAGGGTTTAGCTTTTAAATAATTTCTCTTTGTCTTGCCCAAGACAAATGAGTTTGTATTTTAGGGCCCTGTTTCATATTGTGAATCATAAATAAAACGCGTTGTTTTGATTCCACATGTTGTGTTTTTTTTCATTTTTTACCCTTTTCTTGGAAATGATAATCCTAAAAAACACATTAAAAATCTTCAAAAAAAAATATAATCTGCATCCTGTAATACGGTGAACTGACTTTGAGATTTTTGTATCGCAAATGTGCGGATAGCAAGAGTCGCCACCGATTTTTATTTTATCCAATTAAGGGAAGGTAAAAATTACAGAAAAAGACCTTCGTTAAATTCTGAGTAAGGGAGAAGGTTATGAAAAGGGAAGGTATTAGCATCCCTTTCCATCTGTAGTTATCTACGGGCTCTTAGTTGCTCTTAGATCACTTTAAAAATTGTGCTTTCTGTGTGTTTGACAAAAATGTTTTGAAAAGGCATTTCGCTTTGACTTTGTAATGATTCATGTAGGAATGTATACAAAGTGTTCGGAAATGTTTCGTTTTGAAAAGAATTTGAACTTTTGACAAAAGTGTGACGTGTAAAAAGTATTTTGATAGAGCAAGCAACTAAAAGTCTTATTACCTACTCAGAATTGGTCGTTTTCGTGTTATTTTACGTTCCTTTAGAATAGCGCTATCCATACCATTAGTTGGTAGGTAACCCTATTTGATGGATGTAAGAGGGACATTCGAAGGGACATCGGATGGTCATAGAAAGCAACTTGTAGGAAGTATCCTAGCACATTCAAAGGGACAATCATCATTTTTCGTAGGCGACAATCGAGGGTCAAGATCATGTATTCGTAGGCGACTTCGTGGGTCTATGATCTTTGTATCGAAGGGACTATGATGAATTGTTTTGAAGGCAACGGTGCTAGAATACCTCTACGTTCGAGGGACTTGACCATTTGTATGTGTAAGGCAATGAGAGAGAATTACCCTAAGGGGTGTGTTAGTGTTTTAAGTTGGCATTAATTTTGGTAAAACTAGGCTATGGGAATGTCTTGATAAAAGTCATGACATTCAGAGATTGAAGATAAATCCTACTTGACAAGGATGTTTGAAGTACAGCTCAGAAGCGGAAGCTAAAAGTTGTCTTGGAAATTAGAGAATAGTGCGATGTCATGGATGCTATGACATTGATTGTGACATTACTGCGAGAATACATTTTTCTGAGACTTTCGGGAAGTTTGTTGGTGCTAAATTATGTTTTTCTATTATTAGAAAGCATGCTCACGTGGCTGCTAGGTTAATCTTAGTTAAACCTAAATTGGTTGTTGAACAAACCATGTTTTTAGGATTAAATTAAGTGAACCCTAGTTATCTTTATGGAAGCCCAAAACTGAAGTTTCAGAACTGCTTCTATAAAAGGAATTCAACCCTTACAACTGCTGCCACGCCTCCAGAATGTATTGAAGATTTAGCAGGTTGTTATTTGTGTTATTCTAGTTTCTCTTGTGAGCCAAGCAACTATCAATTGATAAGTGCCTTGGACTAGGATTTGTTTGTAAGGGTAGTTTATCACTCAAAGCTTTGAAGCACGAGTGTTTGTCTCTTGATTGAAAGCTTTGAAGCCAGATCAAGATAGTTTATTGAAGTGTGTCTTCACAATTCAATTAATCAATAGGTTGATATCACTTTGTGATTGAGGGGAGTAGTAGGAACTCGGATCTAAGTGGGACTTAGGTTGAAGTTGCATTGGGTAGGTTTTAAGTGAAAGAGATAAACTGGTTGGTTTATTCCTAAATTAATTCTACTAATAGTGAATTTCCTCCCTGGCTTGGTAGCCCCAAGATGTAGGTGTAGTTAGACACTGAACTGGGTAAACAATTTATTGTGTTCTTTACTACTGTTTGAATTTAGTTGTGTCTTGTTAGCAGTGTCGAGATCTTGTGTCATAACATTCTCGTGACACCAATGCTCTGCCGGGGAATTTCAATTGGCATCGAGGGGCACACTGCACATTTTGAGTGAGATCTAGGGATAATAGTTTACGGCATAATGGATAAGGAAGGAGGATTTGGGTAGACCACCTATCTTGGATGGATCAATTATGATTACTAGAAACCTCGTATGATTTTTTCTTGAGGTCACTAGATATTAAAGCTTGGAGATCTTGACAAAGGATGGAAATATCCCACCAAGCTTGAGAAGATGGGACTCTTGTATTGAAACGAGGAAGAATGGAGCAAAGAGGAAGAGGAGCTAGCTGCAGGGAACTCCAAAGCATTGAATGCCTATTCAATGGCATTGACGAAATATCTTGAGACTAGTTCATCAATGTGAGCTGGCCAAAGATGTTTGGGACACCCTCAAAACTACTCATGAGGGACATCCAAGGTGAAGATGTCAAGACTTGGATGCTCACTACCAAATTTGAGAATTTGAAGATGAAGAAGATGAGACTATTCATGAGTTTCACATGAATATTTTGGAGATTGCCAACACCTCGGGAGCACTTGGTGAGAAGATGTCGGGAAGAAAGGCGGTGAGAAAGATTCTCGGATCCTTGCCTAAAGGTTTGCAATGAAAGTGGCGCAATAGAGAGGCTCGGGACATCGGCACCTTGAAGGTTGAAGAACTTATTGGATCTCTTATGACCTTTGAGATGGGAATCGGTGAAAGCTGACAAAAGAACAAAAGCATAGCACTTGTATCCAATCTTGAAGAAGGATGCAAGGTGGAAGATAAAGAGAAGATATCGAAGCTATAGCCATGCTTGGAAGGCAGTTCAACAAACTCATCGGGAGGATTGATCCAAAGTCAAGGTCAAATGTCAAGGACATTGCACACGACATCGCAGATCTTATGACTCTAGCGGAAGATCCAAGTCAGGAAGAAAAAGGAAGTCAAGCGGTGGAATCCAATGTCATGGATGTGAAGGATTTGGACATATTAGGTTGAATGTCCACCTTTCTAAAGAAACAAAAGAAAGGAATGGTTGTCACTTGGTGCGATGGTGATTCGGGAAGTGAATGCGAGGAAGAAGGTGCCAAACTTGTCACTTTGCTCTGCAGGTGTGTACAATTCGATGGATTCTAGTGATGAGGAAGTGACATTTGAAGAGCTTGCTAAAACCTACGGGAGGCATGTATAAAAATGGTGAAGCATGTCGGCAAAATGAGGTGCAGAAAGGCGATTGAGAAGTTGGGAGTGAGGAATGTGTGGAGGGGTGAGAAAAGGAAAATACAACCACTATAAATCACCTCAATGGTGATATTGTAATGTTGAACTCAAACTTGACGGATGTCTAAATCATCAAAATGTTGACTTCTGCGATAAGTTGGAAGAAATTCTTGACTTGGACAAAATCACGGAAATAAGCATGGTCTAGGATATGTGGTGAAAAGAAACTTGGTGACATTAAGAAGAAGAGACATGGGAAAACAATGTCAAAGCAGTTGTCACAACATAAAGCAGGAAATATGTCGCTCGGGTATGTGGTGCAAAGTTTGCTAATAACCGGAGAGGAACAAACACAGCAAGTCAATGAAAGAAGATGTCACACCACAAAATAGGAAATAGAGTGCCTTTAGGATATGTGGAGGCTAAGAAATTTGTTAATAACAAAAGGAAGAAACAGACCTAATGAACCAATGTCAAAGCAGATGTCACAACATTGTGTTCAACATCAAAATCATAGAAACTTGAACAAAAGTTTCAAAGATGGAGATGTCATTATTGTGGAAGGTTTGGTCACATAAAGTCATACGCTATAGGCTACATGGATACCCTAATCGGACTCCTATGTTAAGCCTAAGAACATCAAGGTACCTAAACTCAAAAGTGGAAGAAGAGGGCTGACTCTGGTAGCTCACACTTCTCTTAGAGTGTACCTTAAGGAAGATTGGTATTTTGACGTTGGGTGTTCTAAGCATATATTTGAGCAGAAATCTTCTTAAAGATGTTAAACCTCATTCATCGGTTACATTACTTTTGGAGATGGAGCTAAAGGAGAAATCAAAGGTATTGGAAACTCAATGGTCTAGAGTTCCAAACCTAAATGGAGTATTCTTTGGTAAAGGTTTGACTACAAATCTCATTAGTATAAGTCGACTATGTGATATGGGATTCACGTCAACTTCACTAAGAATGCGAATGTCTTGTAATCAATGATGAACAAGTAGTGATTATGAGAGGAGTCGGATCAAAGGACAAAGCTGCTACATGTGGGAATGCAGAACACCACTCTATCTTACATGTGTTCTCGAGACAAAGATGAAGAGGTAAAGTTGTGGCGCAAGAATCGGTCATCCATCTCGGAGGGATGAAAAGGATCAGTTCCATAGAGGTCGAGAAGGAGACCAAGATTTCACATGGATAAAGGGAGAATCATGGTAAGTATAAGACAGGCGGAAATCGAATGTCACTCAATGTCTAGACATCTCGACCACTCCTAAAATCTTGAAGCAAAGTACTAAGATCAGGTATGAAAGGCTAACCAAGCACCTTATTGTCAAAAGATATAGGAGAGAATCTTGGATAAAACACTCTTTATCAAAGGAGGAGATCATGGTGCCTCAAATTTATGTTAATCATATAGTTCTTAGAGAATACGACACAATTGTGAGACATTTTGACAACCAAATGCAAGTTGAATCTGGATGAGCCTCATTGGAGAGTTGATTCACTTTCTTGGACTGCAAGTCTCACGGATGGAAGACTCAACACTTCTCCCACGAGCAAGTGTGCAAGAATTTTGTCAAGAAATGGAATGAAGAATGGCGCCATAAAAGGAATCCTGCTCCACACATTTGAGATTGTCCAAGAAAACAAGTGGAGAAAGTGTTGATCAAAGCTTGTGTAAAAGGTCTTTTGATGGATGTGTCTTCTTGAGAAACAATCTTATTCCTTGGTTCAGCAAGAAGCAAAACTGTGTGTTCCTATACAATGTTAAAGCTGAATACATAGCAGCTGATAGCAATTGCTCTAGGATGATCTGGATGAAGCAGATACTGATTGAGTACAATGTCGTACAGGATGTCATGACATTGTACTGTGACATTGTTACTAAAGCTCTTGAGGGTGGTCAATTTAAGACTTTAAGGGACAAATTGGGTATTTGTCAATATGAGGAGTTGTAGCAATTAATTGTGTCTACAACAAGGGATGAAAGGGACTCTTTATTTCAATTATTTATAAGTGGGTTATTTAGGTATTTTCATCCCTATTTTAAAGGTCCAAGAATAGGAAGAGACACCCACATATAATAGTTTCCTCTTTTGAAAGTAGTATCACTCTTTCTTCACCCATAAGAAACTCTGAAACTCTCTGCCATTTTCGCTTTCATCCTCTCAAAAACCATCAGCGAAAAATGTCTTCATCATCCTCATCATCTCAAGAATCAGGATCTTCATCTCCATCCATGGCTGAAGTTAGGGCAAATGTTGAAGCCATGAAAACTGAAGCACTAAGGGTTACTCCACTGCGTGCAATGCCCCGACCGGAAAAGGTCAAGAAATTACGCACTAGGAATACAAGAAGATCTCAAGCATCTCCTTACGGTAAGACTTATGCCATCATCTCGGTTCCTCCGAAAATAGTGAGCAGAGGGTCTAGGTCGGTGCATGAAGCCATAGCTAGGATAGTGACTAGTATCCTAAATGAGAATCAATCGGTTCAAGGATATCGGTCCTCTGAACTATAAGTCTCTAGCCCTAGTCAGCGGTTGATCCGAATGTCCTTTGAAATGTCAAGACATCTAGTGATCATGTTGATTCTTCATCAAGAATGATGTAAGTCTCTCTGCTCCGATTCTTGAAGGTCGAAAGATGATAATGTTGTTAAATCCCCTGCTATCTCTGCTGGTAATATCTCTGATAGCATTCTTGAAGAAACTCCAGAGAAACAAGCTGATGACATTCTTGAAGATTCCCCTGAGAAGAACACTAATCAGAATATTGATTCTCATATCATCAATCTAGATGAGGTTCTCGATAATGACCTCATAGCCAAGGTTAATCCCACATTGCTAGGAGGGTAATGAATAGGAAAGGGAAGCAAAATGCTATTCCAAGTTCTGTTCATGAAAAGAGTACTAAAGTTGCTTGCAAGACTCCTAGGGTTGAGAACAAGACTGAGGAAAAATCTAGTACAGACAAGGCTGGAACTTCCAAAGGGAAGAGTAGGATGAAGACTACTGGTGGTACCCCTAAGGCAAAGAGAACCTCAATTGTGAAGAAGAGGAAGGCACACGCCCTCGAACATGATGATTCGATTTTGATGTTCTGAGAATGTCTCGACATTCATTCAAGAAAGAGCTGTCTCTTGGAAATTGCCCATAGTCCACAGTGGCAATTGACAACATTTTCTTCCACCACCACGAGAATGCAAGCGGTGGAAATATGTGAGTTTGAAGAATTGCTTGAAAGGGCCCGAATAAAGATGCTCTTGAATGCAAGGATGTGATTGATCGATCAAAGAAGCGGGTTGATGAGAGCCTGATGAAGTTCTCAAATTGTTATGAAGGGTTGGTGAAGGAGTTCATTATGAACTTGTCAACTGGCTGTGTTGATGGAAGGTCAGCTGATTTCAAGACTGTCTTTGTCAGAGGGAGAAGAGTGAAATTTTCCCCAAGTATAATCAACAAATACTTGGAAAGATCAGATGAAGCTCAACCTGAGCTAGAAGAAACTGATGACCACATCTGCCACACTATCACTACTAAACAAGTGAAACATTGGCCAATGAAAGGAAAGCTAACTGCCAGCAAACTAAGTGTTAAGTTTGCTATTTTGCACAAGATAGGGGCTGCAAACTGGGTTCCAACAAACCACAAGTCTACCATCTCCATTGGTCTGGGCAGATTTATCTATGCTGTTGGTACTAAAGCAAAGTTTGACTATGGCACTTATATCTTCGAGCAAACCCTTAAACACGCTGATAGTTATGCAATTAAGGGACCAATAGCCTTTCCCTCCCTCCTGTGTGGAATTATAGTTGATCAGTATCCAAACATTCTTGGTGACAGAGATTTAATATGCAAAAGAACTCCTGCTCTTGGATTTCATTACAAGCTCTTCCAAGGCAAACATGTCCCAGATATTGTCATGACATCTGCTGAGACATCAACTGTCAAAGAAAATTCTCAGAAGGCAAATGTCATTGCTGTGCTAAAAGCAACTTGGAAGGAGCTTGAAGCAAGAAAGCAAAGTCTGGAAGACCTGATCTCTACACTTGAAAAAGAGAAAGACACAGAGGTTGAGGAAGAAGGGCTTGTTGGTGATGATTCTACTGCTAATATGGATGAAGATGCTGAGGCTGATCAAGCAACTGCTGGTGAAGAAGGTTCTGTAGATGCTTCCTTCCACAGTGCTTCTTCTGGAGAGAGGAAAGCACTTAAGCAATACTCCTGTGTTTTGTTGCTTCTTGATCTGTCAATTGTTTCCTATTCTTGTTCTGCTTTTCCCTTTTTTGTTTTGGATGAATGTAATTTCTGTTGACTGCATTGTAAACTTAACATTTGTTACTGCTTCCCTTAATATATGATTGAATGCTTGGGGAACTTGTATTCATTCCTTTGGCCCCTTTGTGGCTAAAAAGGGGGAGAAGAAATATTGTGGGAAACTGTATTGGGAAATTGGGAAACTGTATGGCCTTTTTAAATTTGTATGTGGGCAATTGTGGGAATTGTGGGATTTCTGTGTGGGTAGAATTTATCTTATCTCTAGGTTCTAATTTCTTTAAGCTTAGAACTAGCTTGTCTTCTGCTGCATAGGTACTCTGATAACTTTAGTAGTTTTAACCAAAAATGTGCCAAAGGGGGAGTTTGTTAGTGTTTTAAGTTGGCATTAATTTTGGTAAAACTAGGCTATGGCAATGTCTTGATAAAAGTCATGACATTCAGAGATTGAAGATAAATCCTACTTGACAAGGATGTTTGAAATGCGACTCAGAGCTGGAAGCTAAAAGGCATCTGGAAATTAGAAAATAGTCGATGTCATAACGGATGCTATGACATTCGGTGTGACATTCTTACGCGAGAATCTATTTTTCTGAGACTTTTCGGGAAGTTTGTTGTTGCTAAATTATGTTTTTCTGTTATTAGAAAGCATGCTCATGTGGCTGCTAGGTTAATCTTAGTTAAACCTAAATTGGTTGTTGGACAAACCATATTTTTAGGATTAAATTAAGTGAACCCTAGCTATCTTTATGGAAGCCAAAGCGAAGTTTTAGGATTGCTTCTATAAAAGAATTCAACCACTACAACTGCTTGCGCCTCCAGAATGTATTGAAGATTTAGCAGGTTGTTATTTGTGTAATTCTAGTTTCTCTTTGGAGCCAAGCAACTATCAATTGATAAGTGCCTTGGACTAGGATTTGTTTGTAAGGGTAGTTTATCACTCAAAGCTTTGAAGCACAGTGTTTGTCTCTTGATTGAAAGCTTTGAAGCCAGATCAAGATAGTTTATTAAAGTGTGTCTTCACAATTCAATTAATTAATAGGTTGATATCACTGCTGTGATTGAGGGGGAGTGAGTAGGAACTCAGATCTAAGTAGGACTTAGGTTGAAGTTGCATTGGGTAGGTTTTAAGTGAAGGAGATAAACTGGTTGGTTTATTCCTAAATTAATTCTACTAATAGTGAATTTCCTCCACGGCTTGGTAGCCCCGGATGTAGGTGTAGTTAGACACGGGTAAACAATTTATTGTGTTCTTTACTACTGTTTGAATTTAGTTGTGTATTGTTAACAGAGTGTCAGATATTGTGTCATAACATTCTCTGTGACACCAAGTATCTACTGCCAGGAATTTCAGGGTGCATGTGTGAAAAGAGTGTGTCAAATTCAAGTATTTTATCTTGGAATTATAAGTGAACTATGTCCAATTTTATCTTGCCATACACGCCTAATTACTAGCAGTTTATAGGGTGCGGAAATTAAATTGCGGAAATGTAAAGTGCGGAAAAATAAAGTCTTACGCTATTACATGGCTTTGGGGCAGATACATAATTGAAAGTGCGGAAAATAAAAGTCTTAATTCAACTATTACATCCCATAGGCAATTACATAATTGAAAAGAAAAGCAATAAAAAATTGTCTGAAACAGTATAACCTGTGAACAGATGAAAAATCGGAAAACGGAAGAAAATTGCATAAGATGAAAATGTTAGTAAAAATAAGAATTTTTGAATGAGAAAAAGTTGTTATGTTAATAATGACATTAATATGATAAGATATTTTTTTGGGAATTTTTGGAGTTAATTTGATAATTTAAAAAACAATTAAAAGCTATTTAAATGATTAATTAGCAATTAAATTAAATATGCATGCAAAAATAATAATTTTAATTTTAAAAATTAAATAAGTTTTTTTTTGACAATTGTGAAAAAAATAAATATTTTTAATGTTTTTTAAATGCATGATAAAAATTATTAAAGATAAATTAAATAGAATGAAAATATTAAAAGAAAAATAAGAAAATATGAAAAAAATAGTTAAGTTTGCAAAAGAAAAAGACGTTTGGTCCTAACCAGGTTTGAACCCAGGACCATGGAGAGCATCTTCCACATGCCAACGCCTTAACCACTGGGCCATTGTGTACTTTGTGTTTGAATTTTAAAACCAATGGTTTATAAATGTACGCGTGTCCTGGATTTGTCAAGTCAAAACACAGTCAGCCATGTGGGGTCCAGGTAGCATAGATGGACGAATCGAAACACACGGAATTGCCACGCCTGCCTCTGCCGGAGTCTTCCGGTCAACGACGCCGGAGCCCTAGCTCCGGTCGTCTTCCCCGATGATCATCAACCTGAAAATCCTGCAAAATGCATCATTTAAAGCAAAACAAAAGCCCAGATCGACTAATTCGATCCCTGCGAGCACGATGATGCTATCCTTTCGTCCTGAAACGGCCTGGAACTCGTGTTTCGAAACTCACAGCTCTAAAAACCCTAGGCATTCTGGGATTTCTACGTGGAAACTCACATGTAATGCATCAAATACACTCTAATGCATATCCTAAACTCAAACAAACACATGAAAACAATTAGCAATGCATGGAATATAGAAATCAAAATTGTGAAAAGTAGCAAACCGGTGAGAGCTAGATGGCTCGATTCAGTGTGATTTAGCTTCGAGTAAGAGTTGATTTCGATTGCCGGGATATCAAGGAACACAATGGAAGGCTTAGAACTCTTTGAAACTTGCTGCAAATTGAAATTCGATTTTTGCAACTTTGAGAAAATTTTTGGCAAAATAAGGGTTGTTGGGGCTAGGGTTTCGTGTCTTGTCTTGTGCAGCTTGCTTGGTATTTATAGAGTGTAATATGAGAGCAAAAAGAAGGAAAAAAGATTGGATATTGAATGTGCAATAAATTTCTTTCAAATAAAATCAAATTTTGGAGAAAATTTGATTTTCTCATCCATGTGCAAGCAATCACGAAATTGGTATGTTTTGTGGGCTATCTTGGACCTCAAGCTTGATAAAAATCCACTCCTTTTGAAAATATATCTTACTTTCATATTTTATATAATTTAAATTTGAATTAAATAGTTTTAAATTCAAAAATAAATCAATAAAATAAAATTTGGTCATGGCAAGGCATCGATAGGTCACAAATAATATTATGAACAAGTTTGGATCATAAAATTATAGGCCCATTTGGAAAAAATTGGATTTTGACAAATATCTCCTTTTGTGCAATTGTTCAAAAATGCCCAACTTCTGAATGGTGTATTTTGCTCAATTTTCTACATTTTTGAGTGTTCTTGGACTTTATAGAAAGCTCTAAGTGTCCTCCAACCAACCTCTTTGGTTTCATCTCAATTGGAGTTTCCATGCTCAATAAATCTTCAAAACAAAAAGTTGACTTTTTATTGACTTTGAAAAGGACCTGTAATGTTTTGATCCATACCTTCCAAATGAAGCATTTTTTGAACATTCTTGTGAGACATGAAGTTGTAGAGAATTGAATTTCCTTCAAAACAGGAGGTGGTGGAAAAATTTCTGAGAAAGTATGAAGAAGTTATGATCAGTCAAAGTTCAGTTGACTTTTCACTGAAAAACCCTAATTTGGAAAGTTTGACTTTTGAGCAAATCTTGAGTTTTCTTGATGAATCATGATCAACCCTTGATCAAATGATGAATGTAACTTCAAAATGAGGATGTTGACCAAAATCATGAAGTTTGTTGTATGTTGACCACGATTGACTTTTGTCAATACAATTGATTTTCACCATCGAGCAATTATGCGAGGAAACTTGACTTGTGAGGCTTGAAACTTGACATGGAGAATCTTTGAAGCATATGAGGAGGCATGATGACCATTGGAGAGGTTGGAAGTTCATCTGGATCTGAGAATTGTCAAACCCTAGTTCGGGTTGATTGTCTAGGAGAGGGTTTGTCTGATCAGCCCTTGAGGAATCCTTGAGTATGGATGTATGAAATATCTTGAGAAGTAGGAGGGCAAATTTTGGGGTATGACACATCCACTTTCACGTTAACTTTTTCTAAAAGAAAAAAAGTAATAAAAAAAAATGAATTGATCAAACATAAATCAAATTTGCAGATGGACAAATCCATTGAACGCAATAACTCATGCTCTCTCAACTTTGAAATCCCGGTGAAGTCGTAGGAAGAAGTTGAAGAAGAGATCCCGGATGAGATTTCTCGACTGCTTAAGCACGAGGAAAGAATCATTCAACCTCACAAAGAGCCTTTGGAAGCAATCAACTTGGGTTCTAAAGAAGACGAAAAAGAAATGAACATCGGAGCTCTACTCGACAGCAACGTCAAGGGAAAACTGATAAGTCTTCTCAAAGAATACCTCGATGTATTTGCTTGGTCCTAACAAGACATGCCGGGTTTAGATACCAGCATCGTGGAGCATCACCTGCCATTAAGACCGGAGTGTCCACAGTTAAACAAAAGGCGAAGAGTTCACTGAAATGGCCGACAAAATCAAAAGGAAGTTCAAAAGCTCGAGCGGGTTTCCTCGTCATACGAATATCCTCAATGGCTAGCCAACATAGTGCTGTCTCCAAGAAGGCGGAAAGGTCGAATGTGTGTTGACTACGGGACTTGAACAAAGCTAGTCAAAGGCGATTTCCCACTGCATATCGACATGCTAGTGGATAGTATTGCAAAATTCAACGTCTTTTCCTTCATGGACGGTTTCTCTGGTTACAATCGGATCGAATGGCTCCAGAAGACATGGAAGACATCCTTCATCACGCCATGGGGCACGTTTTGCTACAAAGTAATGTCGTTTGGATTAAAGAATCGGTAGACCTACCAAAGGGCAATGACTACTCTCTTTCATGACATGATGCACAAAGAGATCGAAGTCTCGTGGACGACATGATAGCAAAGTCGACGAAGAAAAGCATATAGAATATCTCTTAAAGTTGTTTGACTAAGGAAATTTCGACCGCACGAATCTAACAAATGCACCTTTGGGGTAAATCTGGAAAACTCATAGGTTTCATCGTCGGTCAAAGAGGTATTGAAGTTGACCACGACAAAGTCAAGACTATTCAAGAAATGCCTCGCCACATCTGAGGAAAAGCAAGTAAGAGGATTTCTTGGACGGTTGAATTACATCTCCAGATTTATCTCTCAAATGACTGCTACTTGTGGGCCAATATTCAAGCTTCTCCGTAAAAATCAAGAGGTTGTGTGGACATAAGATTGCCAAAAAGCGTTTGACAGTATCAAAGAATACCTGTCAGAACCACCGATATTGATTCCTCCAGTCGAAGGAAGACCATTAATCATGTACCTTACCGTGCTAGAAGATTCCATGGGCTGCGTGCTTGGACAGCAAGATGAAACCGGTAAGAAAGAGCATGCCATATACTATTTGAGTAAAAATTTCACAGACTGTGAAACTCGTTACTCCATGCTCGAGAAAACATGTTGTGCTTTGGTATGGGCTTCAAAACGTCTCCGCCAATACATGATCAATCACACGACTTGGTTAATCTCCAAAATGGATCCAATCAAGTACGTCTTTGAAAAGCCTGCCTTAATAGGAAGAATTGCTCGATGGAAGATGCTATTATCTGAATATGACATCCAGTACCGTGCTCAAAAAACGGTCAAAGGAAGCATTCTCGCCGATCACTTGGCTTATCAACCGATCAACGAATACCAACCTCTCAAGTTTGACTTCCCTGACGAGGATGTTATGTACTTAAAGATGAAAGATTGTGACGAACCATTACCTGAAGAAGGTCCTGATCTAGAATCTAGATGGGGCTTAATCTTTGATGGAGCAGTTAATGTCTTTGGCAATGGAATTGGGGCTGTCATTATCACTCCCGAGGGTTCTCATATCCCGTTTTCCGCCAGATTGCTATTTGATTGCACCAACAACATCGCAGAATATGAAGCCTGTATCATGGGTATCGAAGAAGCCATTAACTTGAGGATCAAGATCCTTGACATATATGGAGATTCTGCCCTTATGATCAATCAAATCAAAGACAAGTATGAAACTCATCATCTTGGTTTGATTCCCTATAGAGATTACGCCAGACGTTTGTTGACTTTCTTCAACAAAGTGGAACTGCATCATATCCCTCGAGATTAGAATCGAATGGCAGACGCCTTGGCTACTCTATCTTCCATGTTCAAAGTCAACAATTGGAACGATATGCCGAAGATCTATGTATCAGACGCCTTGAAAGACCTGCATATGTAATTACAACAGAAGCAGTCTTCGACGATAAACCGTGGTTCCACGACATCAAACGCTTCCTCCAAACTCGAGAATACCCACTCGGAGAATCGTACAAAGATAGGAAAACTCTAAGGAGGCTTTCTAGAAATTTCTTCCTAAATGAAGATGTGCTATACAAAAGAAACTTCGACATGGTCCTGCTCAGATGCGTTGACAAACATGAAGCAGACATGATAATTCACGAAGTGCATGAAGGGTCCTTTGGAACCCATTCCAATGGGCATGCAATGTCCAGAAATATCTTAAGAGCAGGATACTATTGGATAATAATGGAATCTGATTGCTATAAACACGTCAAAAGATGTCACAAGTGCCAGATCTACGCAGATAAGATCCATGTGCCACCAACTCTACTCAACGTTCTCTCCTCTCCGTGGCCTTTCTCCATGTGGGGCATTTACATGATTGGGATGATCGAACCAAAAGCGTCCAACGGACATCGCTTCATTCTAGTGGCAATTGATTACTTCACTAAATGGGTCGAAGCAGCATCTTACGCCAATGTTACAAGACAAGTGGTTGTGAGGTTCATCAAGAACAACCTCATTTGCCGATATGGAGTTCCAAGTAAGATCATTACAGACAATGGATCAAACTTGAACAACAAAATGATGAAAGAACTGTGTGAGGAATTCAAGATCGAGCATCATAACTCATCTCCTTATCGGCCAAAGATGAGCGACCTTTATTGAAGCGCCAACAAGAACATCAAAAGATCATCCGAAGATGGTTATCACCTACAAAGGCGGCACGAAATCGCCATTTGCTGCATGGGTATTGTACTTGATGCACTTCAGAAACACCTTTTCTCTAGTATACGGCATGGAAGCGGTGCTCCCGTAGAAGTTGAGATTCCGTCAATGAGAGTTCTTATGGAAACTAAGTTATCTCGAGGGCCGAATGGTGTCAAAGCGAATCGACCAGTTGAACTTAATCGAAGAAAAGCGTCGACAGCTACGTGCCATGGAAAACTATATCAAAAAGGATGAAGAAAGCCTTGACAAAAGGTTCGACCTCGTGAATTCAGAAGGCGACCTCGTGCTTAAAAAGATTTTGTCTTTTCAACCGACTCTAGGGAAAATGGACTCCTAATTACGAAGGCCCATACATCGTCAAAAGCTTTTACGGGTGCTATGACTCTCACAACCATGGACGGTGATGAACTCCGCATCTGTGAATGCTGATGCAGTCAAGAAATACATTGTCTAAAAACAAAAGAACAGCTCGGTAAGTCGAAAACCCGAAAAGGGCGGTTTAGGCAAAAATGAGCGTCTCTGTGGACTGAAAACCTGAAAAGGCGGTCCAGGCAAAAATTAGAGACAATAAACAGAAATTATCCTGATAGATTGAAAACCTGAAAAGTCAATCTATGCAAAAATTAAGGATCAAAATGACAAAGTAACTGCATCAGTCTGTACTTCGTCAATCTGAAGAAACTTCCATCAACGGATCTTCAATCAAAATCTTCTTAAGCAACGAGCATCGTTGGAATTCAAAGTTGTTAGGGATCATAATGGTTATTACTTTCAATGTAGCCTTTTCCCAATAAATTCTCATTTCCAACTTTTGTAAATAGCTCATGGAATCACGCCTTTGGCTGATTACCATCCTATCAATAAAATTTGAGCCTTGTGCCCATTCATTTGCAATTCCTGCTTTATTCTGTTTTGCAAAATAACGCTTTTTATTGTGAAAATCACTTTTGGAACTAAAAAAGTTTTAAATGAATTTTTACTTCAAAATTTTGAAATAAAAGCGAAATTTTCCTTTTGAACTATGAATACGGAAAGAACTTCAACAGTTTTCTCTATGAGTGTTTCGACCTCTGAAAGATAGAACAACTGCTACAGAAGTCTTCCTCTCCTCAGCAGAGATAATCAAAGGACGGTATTCTTATCCAAAAAGAATTCCCAACAAAGTTGCCAATGAAATGCCTTTTTCGGAAAGTTTAAAGCATGCAACTCAGATCCTTCATCAGTAACGTCTACCCCATTGCTGCGGATTTTGCTGGAGTATTTGTTTGAACTGTGACGTAGTCCTTTTCCCAAATACCCTTTTTTTGTTGTCTTTGTCAAGTATCGTCAGCATGCATATGACATTCATAACATTCATCATTCAAACATAATAGCATCATTAATGCATTTCTGCATTTTTCAAATGTTTGCTTAAATATCACTTGTTTAGGATTGCATTTGCTCCCAAGAAAGAAAAAAAAACAAGTATGGGTGTGTCATCTTTCCAGTAGATTATCCCCAAGAAGAAAAATACATTTTTCTCTCCTATTCCCCAGCTGAGATCATTCCTCATTGGGAACAAAGTCTTGATTGACTATTTCTTTCCAGTTCATTCCTGGATAGAACCTCGTCTCTGACCAACTCAGGTTTAGATTTCACAAGAAAAATTTACCTGTAAACAATAAGCAATAGCCTTGTCATCCGAGCTGATTATTTCCTTTTCATCTTGAAACTTGTCATAAAACAATTGTTCTTCTCAGCAAGTTCAAATCATGATAGTTCAAGAAATCCCCACAGTTGTCTTTCTGTCTAAAGAAACCTGTGTCTTATCAATCAAAATGCCCGCATCTCCTCAAAAGAGAGAGATCCCCGGCAAGATTGTAACTGTGAAAATAGAAACTCGTTTGAGATTTGTTTCCATCATTGACTGTTATTCACAAGGCTGAATACTCAGTATATTTCTTAAGAATTACCTTGTTATAATTATCACTTCACTGATAATTGGTAATATCTTCAGAACTCATTACCATAAACTATCACAAGGCTGATAATTGGTAATATCATTTTTACTTACCTTGAACATTGTCACAAGGCTGACAGAAGGTAATTTTCTCGTTTCCCAAAGTGAAACAGATATTCACATGCATTGGAATCTATTTTCCTAGTGAAGCAAATTCCTTGTTTCCCAACCAACAGGATTCTCTTTTCTTAGACAGATTGAGTCATCCTCACAATCTTTCCCCATCATATCAATCTTTGATATATCTTGGGTGAACTTTTGCAACCATTTTGCATCATTCGCATTTTTTGGTATCTTAGGTCCAAAATTTGCGTATTCTGATATTTAAGTCTCTTCACACCTATCGAGACGAAGATATTCATCTTCATATCTCAGGTTTAAGAAACTTAAATAGGGGCATCTGTCATACCCCCATTTTGGACCTAATATACCACCTTACATTTGCATCATTGCATCACTAACAGTTCAGAACAGAATTAATCGGGTGTGGCTTCTACAGGTCAAAATCAGGGTTTCACAAATTTTTCATCTGATTCAAGAGGTAATCAATTAGGGTTTGAGTTATCACTCACCTAAATTGATATATCTTGATCAACCATCAACAATTGATCTTCAGATATCCAACTTTTCCTCATGATCTATCAAGGATCGACCAATTAGGGTTTTCATGGAGGATAAGCAATCACTGATTTTCTGATCAATGAATGACTTTTTTGCTTGGAGATTGATCTTCATATCTTCAAAACAACATCTTGACCTAATTTCCTGATTCAAAACATCACAGAAGTTCACATTTTTCATCAGTCAATTTCTGGATCATCTGATGAAATTTCATCTACATTGAAAAGTCAAACTTTGACTTTTGGTCAACTTTTTCAAGATAAAACTTTTTCAATCATCAAAATACTTCAAATGATCCATCATGATCCTAAAAAATCAAGAAATTTGGAAAAGTCAACAAAAAGTCAAAAATTTCAACACTTAGAAAAATTTTAAGTATTGAAAATTTCATGTTTTTTCCTACTTTCATGGCATTTTTTCACATAGTTCCATTTGGAATTAGAAAAAACTCAAAACAAGAAAGTTGTAGCCCTTTTTACAAGCTTTCCAAAATGTCCAAGAACTTGGAAAACCATTTTGTCTAGCTACACTTTTGATTTTGAAACATAGAGCTCCAAAACCATGAATTTCAAGTTCATGCTTCAAAGATTACAAGTCATTTTTGATTTTCTTTCCTTCTAGAAGCCTTGCCACCTAGCCAAGATGGATAGAGCTAATAAAAATCATATGAGAGGTAAGTATGATGGAGATAAGATCAAGTTTAGTTTTAACCATGGTTAAAAGAAGATTCCTTTTGCATTTATGGCAAAAATGACTTTCTTGCCCTCTAAGGCAAGTTGTTCAAATCCAAGCCAATCTTCTTCACTTACCATTCTGATATCTTGACCTATAAATAGAGGTCATGTTTGCAAATTGAAACCACACCAAAGCTATGCAAGAACAAGCTTTCTCTTTTCTTTCTTAAAATTCAAGTTACATAGTTCAAAAGTGAGAATTTTTGCATCTTTCAAATCTTGTGAAAAACCATGAGAAATTTGGTGTCTAACATGTCTTAAAATCAATATAGAACTTGTTTGAAACTTAAAATCAACACAAGAACTTCTAAAACTCAGAATCCATGTTTGAGACAAAAGCTTGCAAAACCTGCCTTAACTTTCAAACTGATCATTGGCTCGAGCTAGTTGTGATTTTATGATTCAAACATCATCCACATACTTCACATAAGTGATACAAACCATCACCTTTGATCTGTAACACCTCTAACCACGAATTCGAGTTTCACTTCAAGCAACTGTAGGTGGACTTGGGTAGAGAGTTCCAGACCATTTCAGAGTGTGCATAGTGATCAAACACCTTCCATAAGGTTCACTGGTGCTCCAGCAATCATCAAACATCAACTGGAAATACTCCTTTGAAGAATTCGATTCCAGCTTCAAGAGGTAAGTTGCTCAACTTCGAACTCTTTGATTCTTGATTTACAGTTCAAAAATGGCTTGGCCATTTTGTTTCTGCACCTTCACTGATCATTAACCCTTAATCAATTGATCAAATCCATGGCCATACACGATTTCAATTTGATTTTTAGGAATTAGGGTTCTTCGCGTTTTCTGGAAAATTAATCATGTTTAACTAAAAACAAATGGAATTAATCACCATCATCATGTTCCTGGTTCAATTTCGATCAAGTTTGATGTTTACATTGATCATTTTTATTGAGAAACAAAGAATCCATGGTTGAATGAAGGATCGAGGAAGAAGAAGAGCAGTGCGCGCGTTTTTCAGAAATTCAAATATTAAGTTTATAATATAATTAATAGGAATGGCATAAATAAACGGATGTATTTCCGCCCCAGCGGTTGCCAGCTCACCTTTAAGTCACTTGCCATGCCTTGCCCAATGGTCCCGGGTTCGAGTAGCCTTGGGACCATTTTTGCCAAACTTTTTTGTTTCTCTTCATATTTTTTTCAAACTTCAACACTTTCAAAACCCAATCAAAATTCCTCACTTTGAGGTGATTTTTTGCACACGTGTCATTTAACATGTCTATTTTATGATGATGTCAAGAAAATCCAAAAATATTATCTTTTGATTACATTTTCATCGAGCCGAAAATGAGACATTTTAAGTACGTTTCAAGCACCGTTCAAAGATGTTTCTTTCAAACTTTCGAAACCCGAAACTTTTTCAAACTTCTTGTAAGTATATTTCATCTTTCAAAAACACTTTCAAGATCTTTTCAAAACTTTTCATCAAACTTACATCCTTTTTTCCATGATCGACCCGATTTGAAGATAAAACCGAACTCGTTTTTCCTCGAATTTCTTAACCGATCATGGGCCTCCCTCACGGTGTAAGTCCCAATTCATTTATGTACATAGCTATTTCCTTGTACATATCCAATTCTTTTATGTACATACCAATTTTTTACTTGTACATAATACATACGACTTTTGTAAATATTCAAGTATAGACAAACTTCGTTCGTTTGTTTTTATTTCACTTGTATATACACTAAATACCATTGGTATTAAAAGGAGCATTATTCCCGGTGAAACTGCTTTTAAACCAATGGGCCTCCCTCACGGTGTAAGTCCCAACCCTCCTATGTACATATTCATTTCCTCGTACATAAATACTCATTCGTGTACATATTCATTCCCTTGTACACATTCAAACTTGAAATAATCAAGTTACGCTCGTTTTAAACGCACGTTTTACACACACTTGTTTATATTTCCTTCATAAACTCTTGTAAATAAACATTACACATTTGTTTATATTTCCATCATAAACTCCTGTGAATAGACTTCATACAATTGCTTATATAACTGTCTAGTTATAGCATAACAACTAGTCTAACCATTAAGTTCCCCACAGAGCTAGCCTCCTCTTGGGCTTTGTACAAGATAACTCATTCATCTGAGTTCAGCCTCCTCTTAGGCTTCATATAAGAAAACTCATTCATCTGAGTTTAGCCTCCGCTTAGGCTTCATATAAGACAACACTCCCCTGTTGAGTCAGCCTCCTCTTGGGCTTCGTTCAAAAGAACTCCTCATTGAGTTTAGCCTTCTCTTGGGCATCAAACAAGAAAGAGACCAGGAAATTTCTTAACAAGCCTCCTATTGGGCTTCCAATACAAAGAATCACCCACGTTAGGATAGAACCCTGAGAGTATGATTTCCCGGTGAAATCTCTCTTGAAATCCTAAGAGGATGGTTTCCCGGTGAAACCACTCTTAAAGCCAAAGCCAGCCATACCTTATAGCTTCCTCTTGAGCTTCATACAAGGACCCTCGATGACCCTCGGAATGCCTCCTCTTGGGCTTACAATACAAGGACCCATGGGCTTCTTAAAAGCATCCCCCTAATCCAATCAATTTCTCCTCGAGATTTAGACATCTATCATCTCTATGGAAGAAGTATCTCATCTATCACATCACATACAATCAAAAACTTTTCAAACTCTTTTCAAACAAAAACATCTCTTAATCGTAAGTGGTAACGCTTGTACACTCAAGCAAAACACCCAATGCTTACAATTAAAAGATTCAATCATCTTTTTCAAACATCTTTCTAAAAATCGTAAGTGGTAACGCTTGTACACTCAAGCAAAACACCTATAACTTACGACGAAAGATTTCAATCAATCACCCTTTCAAAATGTATGTGATGAAATAGATTAGATACATTTTTCATTAAGATGACATTTGTCTTTGTCTCTTAATAACATCTCGTTGCTTCCACTAGCATAAGTGGGAACTACGATTGCTCTGACTTTCTCAACATCCCTTTGAGAATACGTAGGCACAAGGTCTCATCCTTGCCGAGCAAATTTCTTTCTCCCTCAAACCAAACAAACCTAGATCCCTTTAGATCCGAGCTACAAATGCTCTGATTCCCACTAAGGGATATGTATGCAGAAGATCCCAATGATCTTTGCGAGCACAATAATAACAAAACCTAGGATCCCACATAATCTATCCTTCTTAAAATCCAAAGGAGAAACTTTCCCAATCATAGAAATAGCAATTAAAACACACAAACATATCAAACATATTCATATATAAAGCTATAGATAACTATATATATTTAGGGAGCTCCATCTATTCCCTTTATATAACAAACCCCTTGCCCGGAATCTCCCCAATGCGTTACGTCTAGTTCGTGCTAGTCGTAATGCATATCAAATCAATTGAGGGTATTGCAGCTTTCCCCTTTTTCATAATCATTTTTCTTGTGTTGGAAATAATAAAGCTTGATGCTCGAGGCATCTTTATAAACAAATCAAAAGAGTAAATCGTTTCGAGCCAGAGAATTAGAATTCAGATTCGATTCCCTCACGCGTCACTTTTTAACGCGAACACTTTGGAAACTGAGCCTAATGATGCAGTGTTAGAGGAGCTCCTCTTGGAAGACTTTGGGAGAGAAAATCCTCAGTTGTTAAGACAGATCAGAAGCGCTTGGACTCGAATCCATAGGAAGGGAAGAGAGTTGGGGAAAAGAGATTGTGTGGCCAAAGAACCCTATAAGCAGTGGGTGATGGGTAGGGTCAAAGAAGTCAAACTTCCGTATGCTCCAGTGGTTCCCGTCAAGGCTCCAGAACTTGAAGTCACTCATGTCCCTATTGAGGAATTCAACAAACTTAAGCTCATCATTACAGAGATGAGAGCTGAAGAGGGGAGGCAACAAGCAACCCTTACTCGTGTTGCTCGAGAAAGGGATGATTTGATGCAAAGTCTCAAGGAAAGAGATGATGAGCTTCTGAAGAGCCAAGAGCAGGTGGAGAAGGAAACAAAAGCAAAGTTCCGTGTGGGAGATAATTTGGATGCAGCAAATTTTGAGCTGAGTGAATTCAACCGTAAGCTAGCCAAGGCTGAACAACAAAGGGGGCAAGCTTACGCAGATGAAGAGCGAGCCATCAAAGCAAATCTAGATCTGAAAACAACTCTTACCACTCAGATTCAAGAGTTGAAAGCTGCACTAAGAAACATTGAATCCAATTTAGCACGCGAAACTCGCCTCAAAGAAGAAGCTCGTTTGGCACGTAACTTAGACTCTGAAGAACTAGCTCAGAAGATTCAAGAGTTGGATACTGCGAGAGATTTTGTGGCCCGATGGGAAATGTCATATGGGGAATTGGAAGTTCAGTGCGAAGGATGGCAGGAAGAAGCCCGACGTCAGAATGAGCTTTGGGTGAATAGGGGAGAGACCATTTTCACTTTGGAAGAGCAAAACAAGAGTTTGTATGACAATTACTCAGGCTTGGTAGAATTCTGCAGACAACTAATGGTGGAAGTCCCATGGAGACTTCAATCAGCCATCGAGGACTTAGAGGAGGACCAAGTGCCCCCGGCAGTGGAGTATTTCATCTACCTTTGTAGAGACATGGTGGAGCGCTTTCAAAAGGAGATAAGGGAGTTCAAGCCCCGAAGAGGACAACATTTCTAATATTTTGTAACCTTTATGTATTTTCTAGCTTCATGGTATTTGTAAAAAACTAAAAGCAGGCCTACGAGTCTTGCTCTTTACTTTCTTCACAAGAAAAACTGATGTTTGTAGTTGACTTTTATGATTAGAATGAAGAAGCTGTTTATTCGTTTGTTGTGCGGTTTGCTTATAAGTGAATGGGTCCGATAAAGATTCTTAAGAATGGGAACCAATCATAATCATTTTGCATTAATCATACATAATCATGCATGTTATTAAAAAAGGAGAACGCCAAGCTCATTACATTTCCTCTCGCCAAATTCAAGCTGACTACCCGACGCCCGTACAGAACCAGAGCCAACGCAAGAAGAGCAATGAATCAGTACGAGACAAGACAGACTGTCATGCAAGACGACATCTACACTCTGAAGACCAAGATGGATCAATTAATGGAGATGCTCATGGATCAACATGTGAGAGAAGGAAGCGAACCGCCCGGCTAACTGCCGCTGCTTTGCTACTATTCTGCAACCACTTGCCGATGCCGCCCACGACTAACCACCACCACCGTTCCTCCAGTCGTTACCGGAAACGTGAGGACCCTTCGAGGTGTTGGAAATGCTCCATTCGGTGCGGCACCTAATCCTCCATTTTATGGGATCCGGTGATTTCTTCAGCGGAGCGGATAACCAGGGAATGTCAGCCGCTCGCCTTACCAAACCATGGGAAATGACGAGCAAGACCAAGAGGAGGATGAGCAAGAGAATCTATGGTCCACAACTCCTCAAGGTGAGGAAGATCAGTAAGACGACTACATGACGCAGGTCTACCATAACGTGGTGCCTGCGGGTAATCCAACTCCTTTCCAAGACGTGGCCGCCCAAAAGATGTGCAAGGAGCTTGCCGAGCAAATGAAGGAGTTGAGAGGGAAGAATATTGTTGGTATGAGTGTTGTGGATATGTGTCTTGTCCCCGATGTTGTCATTCTGTCAAAGTTCAAAGTGCCTGACTTTGAAAAGTACAAGGGAGTGAGCTGCCCAGACACCCATTTGAGGATGTATTGCCGCAAGATGGCGGCGCATGTTAAGAATAGTAAGTTGATGATTCATTGTTTTCAAGATAGTCTCTCAGGGGCATCTTTGGATTGGTACATACAACTCGAGAAGTCAAACATCCGCTCTTGGGATGACCTGTCTAATGCTTTCTTCAAGCAGTACCATTTCAACACCACTATGGCCCCCAATCGTATGCAACTTCATAATATGTCTCAGAAGGAAAGAGAATCATTTAAGGAGTATGCTCAGAGGTGGAGAGAGGTAGCCTCGAGGGTTCAACCAGCGTTAGCAGAAAGGGAGTTAAATGATCTGTTCATGGGAACATTGCCTGTGCAATATTATGAAAGGCTGATTGGAAGTACTTTCTCTGATTTCTCCAATCTGGTAATGGTAGGCAAGAAGATCGAAGAAGGTTTGAAGACCGGTAAGATTTCCGGAGGGAGTGTAGGACCGTCTGCAGTAAAGAAGTTGTTCAATGGCTTTAAGAGGAAGGAAGCCGAAGCCAATATTGTATATGAAGCAAGGGGCAGAGGAAGGGGAAGACAACCAGCTAGGCCTGCTCCTGTTCAGGTCCCGTATATGTCATACCCCTATGTGGCTACTATGCAATTTCCTGGTATGCCGTATCAGCAACCCATGCAAATGCCAATGCCGTATTCAACTCAGGATCCTCATAATCAAGTTTCACAAAAACAACAACAACAAGTTAAGGGTCCGAACAAGGGTTTGGTTCAACAGAAAAGCTCGCAGCATCACAAGTACACCAAGGAAGAGATTCAGCCTATTCCAATGACCTACACTAGTCTACTACCATATTTGATTCAAGATGGAAGAGTGGTACCAAGGGAATTAAAGCCTACTCCAGGGCCTCCCAAACCATGGTTTAATGAGAATGCTAGATGCGCTTTTCATGCTAATTCTCCCGGGCATACCACAGAAGACTGTTTCGCTTTTAAGTGCAAGGTCCAGGAACTTATTGACCGAAAGCTATTAAATTTCGCTGACGTCCCCAACATTGCTAATAATCCATTGCTGAGGCATGGGTCGTCGTCAGTGAATGCTTTGGTTGAAGAAGGAGGTCTGGTTATGGAGGTGGATCAGTTGAAGATGTCTCTGAAGAAGGTATTTGAGGAGTTGAAGAATGTCGGTTTACTAGAAGGAGGTCACAATAACTGTGTGATGTGCCAAGACAATCCAGAACACTGTGCAAAGTTCAAGAAGTACCTACAAGGATTAATGTGTCAACACTTGGTTCAGTTTAGTCGAGTTCACACTGAAGTTGAAGTAGATGTGGTGGTCCCTCTCATCAACAATAGGAGACTCCATGTATCTCCTATCAAAGAATAAGAACCTGTTACGGCGGTAGAACCAATGATGGTTTACCCGCCCATCTGAATCCCTTATGAAGATACAAAAGTTGTGCCTTGGAATTACGAACCTGAAGTCATAGTGGGTGGTAAGCCAATGGTTTTGGGAGAGTCTACCGTTGAGAACATCACTGGTATAAGTGGCATGACCCGTAGTGTTCGAATTTACCACCAAGATTCGATGAAGAACAGAGTTGCAGAGAAGGTGTCAAATGTTCCTCCGAGGAAAGATGGGGTTTTTCACCTAAGTGCGGAAGAATTGAGGGATATTTTTAAGCCGAGTGATGAGACTTTAAAGTGGTTGATCAACTATCAAAGTGGTTGATCAACTTAGTCAGACTCCCGCAAAAATTTCAATCTTATCTCTGTTAAAAAGTTCAGAAGCTCACAAGATGGCCTTATTGAAGTTTCTCGACAACTCATACGTGGCTGAAGATATCACAATTAATCAATTGGATGTTGCAATTTCGAGTTTAAATGATGGCAGTTGTTTATCATTCACTGATATGGACCTTCCTTAGAACAGAGGTAATCATAACATGGCTCTTCACATTTCTGTTACCTGTGGTGGAACGACTCTTGCTAGAGTTCTTGTTGATATAGGCTCAGCTTTGAATGTGATCCCAAAGACAACATTGGCCCAACTGCAAGTGGAAGGGGCAATCATGAAACCTAGTTCTCTGATTGTAAAGGCTTTTGATGGATCCCGCAGGATGGCGGTGGGAGAGATTGATCTTCCGGTACTCATCGGACCCCAACTATTCAACATTACCTTTCAAGTGATGGATATCTTTCCGGCTTATAGTTGCTTATTGGGAAGGCCCTAGATACACGGTGCAAAGGCTGTCACCTCAACTCTTCACCAAAAATTGAAGTTCTTGCTAAATAACTAGGTGGTGGAAGTTAGTGGTGAAGAAGACTACCTGGTTAGTTACTTGTCTGAGTTCAAGTATGTGGATGTTGGAGACGAGGTGCATGAGACTCTCTTTCAAGCTTTGGAGATTGTTGGAAATATGCAAAAAGAAGTTAAGTCTGCTGAAAAACCTAGAGGTAACATAACCCGTTGGCAGGATGTCAAGGCTCTTATCGATGCCGGGAACCCTGAAGGTTGGGGAACGGTGATAAATGTGGCAGAGAAGAAGGACAAGAGCGGACTCGGCTATCAACCATCCTCCAAGATCAGTGGAAGTTCAGAGATAGGAAAAGGAAAGATCCCTCGTCTAGAGGATACTTTTGTTACGAAGGGCTTCTGCTACGAAAAGGCTATGAATGCCATTGAAGACGATGAGCGTGCAATGGAGCTTTCTCAGATGGTGTTTCGTACTCCTCCCGGTGCGACCCTCAAGAATTGGATCTTCAAGGACGTTATCCCTCTCATTTCATTGTCAAAGTAATTTCTTGTTTTAAAAAAATCCCATGCTCTGCCCAAGGCACAAAGGATTGCTTTGTAGGGCTTTGTTCCGTTTAATGAATGAATTTTTATCTTCAATGAAAAACGCGTTTTGTTATTCAGTTTGAGATCCCTTTTATTGTTTTAATTTTTCTTTCCAGTGCATCTTAATAAAAACAACAACATTTTCACTATTTTTCCTGCTAAAATAAACATACATATCTAAAAGATAAAATCAATCATTTATGCAGATCACCTGAAATTGAGCTTATTGAACATAGCCATGCTATAACTCCTTTTGACTTCGATTTCCCGATCAACCAAGCCGAAGATGACGGTGAAGAAGACTATGAACTCCCTGAAGAGTTAACGCGTCTGGTTGAGCACGAGGAGAAGATGATCCAACCTCATCAGGAACCAGTGGATGTGATCAATCTGGGTACTGAAGAGGATCAAAAAGAAGTCAAAGTTGGAACCGCCTTAGGGCAAGAGATAAAAGACGAGTTGGTCCGCCTGTTGCAAGAGTTTGTAGATGTGTTCGCCTGGTCGTATCAGGATATGCCCGGACTTGATACAAATATTGTTGTGCACAAGCTGCCGCTAAAGCCCGAATGCTCGCCCGTAAAGCAAAGACTGAGGAGGACGCATCCCGAGATGGCTAAGAAGATCAGAGACGAAGTCAAGAAGCAGTTCGACGCCGGTTTCCTTGCTGTGTCGGTATATCCATATTGGATTGCCAACATTGTACCTGTCGCCAAGAAGGATGGAAAGGTTCGGATGTGTGTAGACTACAGAGACTTGAATCGAGCCAGCCCGAAGGACGATTTTCCTTTACCTCACATTGATGTCTTGGTCGATAGCACAGCTCAGTCTTCAGTTTTCTCTTTCATGGATGGTTTCTCCGGATATAATCAGATCAAGATGGATCCGGCAGACATGATGAAGACAACGTTCACCACCCCGTGGGGCACCTTCTGTTACAAGGTCATGCCTTTTGGATTGAAGAATGCGGCGGCAACTTATCAAAGAGCCATGGTAGCTCTTTTCCGTGATATGATGCATAAAGAAATTGAAGTCTATATGGACGATATGATTGCCAAGTCTCAAACTAAAGAGGAGCACATTGTTCATCTTAGAAAGCTGTTTGAAAGGTTGAGTAAGTACAAACTTCGATTGAATCCTAACAAGTGCACTTTCGGAGTTCGGTATGGGAAGCTACTTGGATTCATAGTGAGCCAACGAGGTATCGAGGTGGATCCTGACAAAGTAAAAGCTATTCAAGAAATGCCAGCACCAAGAACGGAGAAGGAAATTCGTAGTTTCTTGGGACGCCTAAATTACATTTCCCGGTTCATATCACATTTGGCAGCTACTTGTGAACCCTTGTTTAAGTTATTGAAGAAAGATCAAGCCATCATATGGAACGATAATTGTCAGTGAGCATTTGATAAGATCAAGGAATACTTACAAGAGCCACCTATCTTGATACCACCTATGCCCGGAAGGCCTCTCATAATGTACCTCACTGTACTCGAAGGATCTATGGGTTGTGTTCTGGGGCAACATGACGAAACAGGAAGAAAAGAGCATGCAATCTATTATTTGAGTAAGAAGTTCACAGAATGTAAAAGTCGGTACTCTCTCTGCTAGAGAAAACCTGTTGCGCTTTAGCATGGGATGCCCGTCGTTTGAGACAATATATGGTGTGTCACACTACAATGTTGATATCCAAGATGGACCCTGTAATACGGTGAACTGACTTTGAGAATTTGTTTTGCTTTTTATCGCAAATGTTGCGGATAGCAATAGTCGCCACCGAATTTTCTTTTATCCAATTAAGGGAAGGTAAAAAGTATAGAAAAAGACCTTCGTTAGATTCTGAGTAAGGGAGAAGGTTATGAAAAGGGAAGGTATTAGCACCCCTTTCCATCCGTAGTTATCTACGGGCTCTTAGTTTCTCTTAGATCACTTTAAAATTGCTTTCTGTGTGTTTGACAAAAATGTTTTGAAAAGGCATTTCACTTTGACTTTGTAATGATTCATGTAGGAATGTATACAAAGTGTTCGGAAATGTTTCGTTTTGAAAAGAGTTTGAACTTTGACAAAAGTGTGAGGTGTGAAAAGTATTTTGATTTGAGCAAGCAACTAAAAGTCTTATTACCTACTCAGAATTTGGTCGTTTTCGTGTTATTTTACGTTCCTTTAGAATAATGCTATCCATACCATTAGTTGGTAGGTAACCCCATTCGTTGGATGTAAGCGGGACATTTGAGGGGACATCGGATGGTCATAGAAGGCAACTTGTAGGAGTATCCTAGGACATTCAAAGGGACTATCATCATTTTCGTAGGCAGCAATCGAGGGTCAAGATCATGTATTCGTAGGCGACATCGTGGGTCTATGATCTTTGTATCGAAGGGACTATGATGATTTATTTTGAAGGCAACGGTGCTAGAATATCTCTACGTTCGAGGGACATGACCATCTGAATTCGTAAAGGCAACGAGAGAGAATTACCCTAAGGGGTGCATGTGTGAAAAAAGTGTGTTGGTTTCAGGTATTTTATCTTGAAGTTATGAGTGATCTATGTCCAATTTTATCTTGCCATACACGCCTAATTACTAGCAGTTTATAGGGTGCAGAAATTAAATTGCAGAAAGTAAAGTGCGGAAAG
The DNA here is from genome assembly GCA_021764765.1 of Vicia sativa. Lineage (NCBI taxonomy): Eukaryota > Viridiplantae > Streptophyta > Magnoliopsida > Fabales > Fabaceae > Vicia > Vicia sativa. The sequence goes on along the minus strand of CM038796.1, from coordinate 179,363,969 downwards.
ATAAATCCTACGCTATTACATGGCTTTGGGGCAGATACATAATTGAAAGTGCGGAAAATAAAAGTCCTAAATAAACTATAAATACCCATAGGCAATTACATAATTGGAAAAGAAAAGCAATGAAACTCGTCCGAAACGGTATAACCTGTGAACAGATGCAAAATCGGAAAACGGAAGAGAATTGCATAAGATGAAAATTTAGTAAAAATAAGAATTTTTGAATGAGAAAATTTTTTTATGCAAAGAATGACATTAATATGATAAAATAATTTTTTGGGAATTTTTGGAGTTAATTTGATAATTTAAAAACAATTAAAAGCTATTTAAATGATTAATTAGCAATTAAATTAAATATGCATGCAAAAATAATAATTTTAATTTTATAAATTAAATAAACATTTTTCTGATGAGTATGCAAAAATATTTTTGGTGTTTTTTAAATGCATGATCAAAATATTAGAAGATAAATTAAATAGTATGAAAATATTAAAAGAAAATAGAAAATAGAAAATATGGAAAATATGCAAACTTGTAAAGAGCAAAAATATATTGGTCCCCTCAGGAATCGAACCGGTGACCTTGGCTTCACATCCACGCGCCTTGACCAACTGAGCTGGAGCGTCCACGTGTTAGGAAAATACAACGAATTGTTTTTAAACGGTGGCACTTTCTGATTGCCCAGAACGCACGCGAAGAGCTTCATCTTCTTCGTTTGAATTCTGGGAATTTTGCGTCGGTCTTTCTTCGACGCTAAGGCCCCTGAAATTTCTAAAATCTCATACACATAATATAAATGAATTGTGAGTACATGAATCAATTGTAAATGACATTCTAAACACGATGGTGGTGGTCTTTTGGTCCAATTTTTCCGTTTTAAGGAAACCCCAATTTGGTTCAGAAAACCCTAATCATGGTGATTCGTGTTTCAGGCCATGGAAATGCAATTAAACCATCCAGAAAGCTTACAAACATCAAACTAAACACAAAACAAACAACAAAACATGTTAAAAATGCATGAATAACAGAATTCGATTTTTGAAAAAGTGTGACAAACCGAAATCGTATTTGCTTGATTCTTGATGTTTTTGAAACTTGTAAAGGTCTGGATCGACTCTAAACAACCCAAGGAACACGATGGAATGCTCAAAATTGATTGAAACAAGCTAGAACCAAGGCTGCTAGTGACTTGTAGTGCACGATTTTTTGAATTAGGTTAGGGTTTCTCCAAGCAATTTTTCTGTTCTTTCTTGTGTGATATGCATTGTATATTTATAATGGATGAAAATTGAGCTGATTTGAGGAACAAATAATCATCAATCAATGCAAAGATTATTTGATTTTGTACAAAATCAAATCTTATCTTTTTTGATCAATTTTCATCAATTCCTTGCCAAATCAAGACCAATTTCGAAATTGACAGCTTTTGGTGAGTTGCTTGGACCTCAAGGATGAGAGAAAAAATCAATTTGCATTTAATTTTGATTTTATACCTTATTTTTTAATTTAATTTGTATTTAAATGAATAAAATCCAAATTAAATAGAAAAATAAAGTTAAAATTCGTGGCATTGGGCTTGGATGTTCCAAATTGTCTAAGGAACAAGTTTGAATGAAGAAAAACTAGGCCCATTTGCAAAAATTTTGATTTTTACAAGTATCTCTCTTTGTGCACTTCTTCAAAAATGCCCAACTTGTGCAATATGTATTTTGCTCAATTTTCCACATTTTTGAGTGTTCTTGGACTTTTTAGAAAGCTCTAAGTGTCCTCTAACCAACCTATTTGGTTTCATCTCAATTGGAGTTTCCATGCCTAATAAATCTTCAAAACAAAAAGTTGACTTTTTGTTGACTTTGAAAAGGACCTGTAATATTTTGATCCATATCTTCAAAATGAAGCATTTTTTGAACATTCTTGTGAGACATGAAGTTGTAGAGAATTGAATTTCCTTCAAAACAGGAGGTGGTGGAAAAATTTCTGAGAAAGTATGAAGAAGTTATGATCAGTCAAAGTTCAGTTGACTTTTCACTGAAAAACCCTAATTTGGAAAGTTTGACTTTTGTGCAAATCTTGAGTTTTCTTGATGAATCATGATCAACCCTTGATCAAATGATGAATGTAACTTCAAAATGAGGATGTTGACCAAAAATCATAAAGTTTGACTGTATGTTGACCACAGTTGACTTTTTGTCCAATACAACTAATTTTCTACCATCTGAGCAATTGTCTGAGGCAATTTGACTTGTGAAGCTTGAAACTTGACATGGAGAATCTTTGAAGCATATGAGGAGGCATGATGACCATTGGAGATGTTGGAAGTCCATCTGGATCTGAGAATTGCCAAACCCTAGTTTGGGTTGATTGTCTAGGAGAGGGTTTGTCTAATCAACCCTTGAGGAATCCTTGAGGATAGATGTATGAAATGTCTTGAGAAGTAGGAGGGCAAATTTTGGGGTATGACAGCTGCCCCTATTTAATCTTCTTGTACTGGGAGAGTTAGATTGGCATGTTCGCCTTTCATTACCTGGAGGTAGAAGATGATTGAACACTCGAGTACACCTGAAAATTTGCACTCGCTGCTTGATTGATGCGGGAATGGGCTTATAAATGCCATTTGGAGAAGGTGGAGCCTTCGCTGGGGAATGAGTCGTGCGCTGGACTCGAGATTGTTGTTTGAATAGGAGAACTGGTGGGGATGGGCTTAAGACGCCCTCTGGAAAGATCGATGCTGGGGAGTGAGCCGTACGCTAGGCTGTGTAGATGTTCTGGAAGTGGAAGGAGCAAGGAGATGGGCTTAAGATGCCATCCGGTAGGGATTCATACATTAGACTTCGTGCTCATTTTTTAATGAAGTTATTGGCTTGTATTGGTTTTTTAACCAAATATGCAGCACTCTGAAGGTGGAGAAATGTTGACAAGTAATAAGAGATGGGCTTAAGATGCCATCCAGGGCAACTGAGTCGTACGCTAGACTCTGTAGTTGATGTTGATAGTAAGAGAGAGTCAGAATACATCTTCGTGCTGATTACTCTGAGGGGATAATAGTTGGCAAAATGTGGATAACTTCCCTGTTGTGCTTCGGGTATTGATCCAATGCCTGTTATCGGAGGATAACTTGTGATCGTTCAGATAGTTTTCCCGTCTAGCTTCGGGTATTAATCTTGGATCCGTTGTCGGAGGACAACGTGGGTGGTCGTTCAGATAGTTTTCCCGTCTAGCTTCGGGCATTAATCCTGGACCAGTTGTCGGAGGACAACAAGGGCGGTCGTTTAGATAGTTTTCCCGTCTGGCTTCTGGCATTAGTCCTGGACCAGTTGTCGGAGGACAACTAGGGCGTCGTTCAGATAGTTTTCCCATCTGGCTTCAGGCATTAATCTTGGACTAGTTGTCGAAGGACAACTAGGGCGGTTGTTCAGATAGTTTTCTCGTCTGGCTTTGGGCATTAATCCTGGACCTGTTTGCTTCAGAAGTGATTTTCACCTGTTTTTGGAAAAAAAACAAGAGAAACTTTAACAGAATATTGTTAGTCTTATGCAAAGTATGATGCATGATGATGTTTATGAATGACATATGCACAAATTATGACTTTTTATGAGTAATGTATGAATGATCTATGTTGTGGTATTTCAAAACATATCCATCTTGAAGAAGATGCGGATGCTCTGCTTGAGGTCTTCTGACTTCTGCTTGGGGATGAAACAGACGGAAACCCTGAGAAGAAAGATAACCTTGATTCCTCTGGTGCACTATCTGACCAAGTCTCGGACCCAAATTTTGTTGAGGATGGTAGAGATCGAGAAACACGTTGATGAGGATCTCATACATAGGCCCTGCTGGGGAGAGTCTAGGAGGCACTCTACTGGGGATCTTGCGTGTAGATCTTGTTGAAGAGTACTTGATAGTTGCTGGGAGACCGGGTTAGAAGAATCTGGAGCCCGTTGTAATCTCTGGCTGGGGAATAAAAGGTGTAGGTTTCCTCCGATGCACTATCTGACCAAGTTTCAAGTCTGGATACTGCTGCGCTGCCGGGGAAATCATGATTGCTGAGAGATATTTTGCTGGGGATAAATACCTCAGCTGGGGATGAAATGTTATTGCTTAGAGACTGATGTAACATGATTTACTTGAGTGGAATCGCTGCTCGGGGGCTAACGTATACTCCACTGGGGGAAGTGAGTGACTCCTCTATGGGGATCATGCTCTGCGGGGGAATATTTTGGTGACTTTCGTCGTCATCTCAAATCCTAGAGTCCGTAGTAATTACTTTTGTATGTTCACTTTTCGCATGTTTGTGAATAGATTTTTATTGTCAGATGCATATAATCATTCAAAGCAAACGTTGGACTTTATGCAAACAACAATAATGAAGATTGTAAAGAGAAAGAACTTGTATTAATTTGAAATGCGGCGTATGACCAAGTAGTTTGTACACAAGAAAGGTAAAAAGCTATGCGGAAACAATCTCGTTAAGTTCCAACTATGCTAGTACTCATATATTTCAAATATCTCATCTCCTTGCTGTGCTGTCAGTAGAAAGTGAGTGAATTGATTTTTGCCATTTGAATCTTGAATGCTGATAGTAGTCTGTAGATAAGTGATCTGGACGAGACATAGTCGTACGCTTACATCCCTAACTTTTTCCTAGACCGCCCTTTCGGGTTTTCAGTCTACCGGGATACCCTTTTTTGCCCAAGCCGCCTTTTCAGGTTTTCGACTTGCTGGGTGTACATGTTTTGTATATATATCCTTAACTTTTGCCCGAAACCTTTTGGTTCGCGAGGATGCCCTTATTTTTGCCTAGGTTCGTCGACCTAGCGGGTCTCTTTCATGCGTAGTATTTTTTTACTATGTCTGCGTTCACAGGGTGTGGGAAGTCTTCACCATCCATGGTGCTAAGTATCATAGCTCCGCCGGAAAATACTGTCTTGACTACAAACGGTCCCTCATAGGTGGGAGTCCATTTGCCCCTGGGATCACCTTGTGGAAGAATGATGCGCTTGACTACTAGGTCACCTTGTGCCCCACTGTGTAACGAAAGTAGTCTTCTCCATGTCTTCAGGATCCATTTTGATCTGATTGTAACCACCGGAGAAACCATCCATGAAGGAGAAAACCTTATGTTGAGCGGTGTTGTCAACCAAAACATCAATATGAGGAAGTGGGAAATCGTCTTTCAGACTTGCTTTGTTCAGATCTCTATAATCTACACACATTCGTACCTTGCCATCCTTCTTAGGTACAGTTACCACGTTTGCAACCCACTACGGATAAGAAGTAACAACTAAGAAACCTGTATTGAACTGCTTCATAACTTCGACTTTGATTTTCTCTGACATCTCAGGACGCATGCGACGAACCTTCTGTTTCACTGGGAGAAAACCTTCTTTTGTCGGCAATCGGTGTACCACAATATCAATGTCCAAACCTGGCATGTCCTCGTTTGACCAAGCAAAAACCTCAATGTAGTCTCGTAGCATCTGAACCAACCTTTCTTTAACACTGTTCTCAAGACCCGCTCCTATCTTGATCTCTTTACTGTCTTCATCAGTGCCCAAATTCACAACCTCAACCTGCTCTTCGTGTGGCTGTATAACTCGTTCTTCCTGTTGTAGTAGTCGGACAAGTTCTCCTGGAACTTCACAATCTTCCTCACTTTCGTCTTCCGGCTTGGTAGATCGGATTATCGAAGTCATATTTAGCAATAGCATAGCTGTTATCAACGAGATTCTGAGTGATTCTGCAGTGTATCACGTGGGTGTGTGTAAGAAACACATAGCTTTTTGAAGGGGTGATAAAGTAAAGAAAGAAAACAACAATTGAATGCAAAAGTCCAACGATGAAAATATGCAAATGACAGATAATAACCCTCACAAACGAGCCATGTTGCCCCGGGCAAGGCACTAGGCTTTAGAGTTTATTGTTCAAAACATAGAAAATACGAAAAGCAAAACAAAAACAAGAGCAATTACTCCTGTCTAAAGGAGATTGGTATGACGTCTTCAGTCTTCCAATTGTTGAGTCCGTTGTCAGGAGTTGGGAAGATCCACCTGCTGATGTCAAAGTCGTTGTTGTCGTCTTCTATAGCATGGATTCCATTGTGATTGATGCGGAAAGGAAGTTGGTCGGCACGTTCGCGGCGTATCATCTTCTGACCTTTGATGGTGAAGCCTAAACCAGTTTTTTCAGATTTGAAAGGGAGATCGGGGAGCTGACCCCAAACAGTACTACCTCCTTCTTCAACTGCAGCTTGGGCATCTTTCAACGAGACCATCCTAGGCGGAACTTACGTAACCCCAGGAGTGACGGGAGAGTCAACAGGCATGACTCTGGGTATTGTTTCAAAAGCTTGACAAAGAGTCTCGAAGAATTCACCCTCCACCTCGAGGTATCGGAATGACTATAGATGATTGACCATATATTCTTCTTCACCACATACTGTAACAACCTTCCCTTTCACCGGATATTTCAACTTCTGATGCAGGGTAGAGGTAACAGCGCCTGCCCCATGTATCCAAGGGCGTCCAAGTAGGCAAGAGTAAGCTGGACGAATGTCCATGACAAAGAAAGTGGAGTCAAAAGTCTGGGAACCGACCTTAACAGGCAGAACGAGCTCGCCAAGTACTGTTCGCTTAGAACCATCGAAAGTTCTCACAATAATGTCACTGGGTTTCAGAACCAACCCTTCAACATCAAGTCGATCAAAAGAAGTCTTCAGAAGGATATTCAAAGCAGAACCGATATCCACCAAAACATGAGATAATGTAACGCCCTTGCATTCGACAGAGATGTGCAAGGCCTTGTTGTGTTTCTTTCCGGCAGGAGTCAAATCAGCATCAGAGAAGCCTAAGCCGTTGTTGGCAGCCAGGCTAGCAATACAAACTTCAAACTGGTCAGTGGTCGTGTCTTGCGGTACGTGAGCATTCTTCAGAAACTTCACCAAGGCATTGGCATGAGCCTCAGAGCACAAGAGCAGAGCAAGCAGGGAGATTTTGGACGGAGTTTGTCCCAACTGTTCCACAACATTGTAATCACTCTTCTTGATAATCTTCAGAATTTCCTCCATTTCTTGTTTGGAGGTGTCTTCAGCAACTCCCTTTGGTACTTCTGGCTGAGTAGGATGAGTCACTGGTTCTTTCCCTCTATCTTGGGGAATGGGTTGAATAGCTGGAATGCGAGCTGGAGTCGCAGTGTCTTTTGGAGGAGAGATATCTAGAGAGAAAACCCTTCCAGTTCTGGTCACCTTACTTGATCCGGTGATGTTGTCAATGTCAAGAATAGTAGCTTTAACTGTAAGATCTTCAATGGTCAGAGGGTCTTGCTTGACGCCATGATAATAGACATCAGACCCATAATTCTAAGGAATAGCTTTGTCGGAGGAATATGGAACTGGTCTAGGAGCAGTAATGATGAGAGGTGCCACTCTAGGCACAGGATCAACAGAGGAAATCCTTATAGTGTTAACATCAGCATAGTCTTCTGAGAAATCGTCACCCCATCCGGTCGCTTTAACATCTTCAATAGGAATCTTGTAGCTTTCAGGAACAGTGTACTTCACCATGTAATCAAACTTTCCACTTGGCTACCCCAAGGTATCCCATGCAGACGGTACAGCTTCATTCACATCTTCGATCTTCAGTTTCTTAGACATGTCTTCACACAGACTCTCCACAAGTGGTTTCAGGAATAGTATTTCACGGTTGTCCATCATGCATTGAACACGTCTTCTCAACTAAGCACAACCATCGGGTGCAGATGGGCACCAACGGCAGTTCTCTGGGCATCCTGGATTGACACCGGCTTGTAGCAAATTCTTCTTAACAGTCATCAAAGGAATGGTCAAGTCATCTATGTTGAAAACGTAAGTATCATCACCAACAGCATTGGAACTTTTGTCATGGTTTGGCATAGGCGCGTTGATCACATTTGGAGTCTCAACAGGAGGATCAAACTCAATCTGCTTAGCTTCAATCATGTCTTGAATCTTGTTCTTCAGAGCCCAACAGTTGTCAGTGTCGTGCCCTGGGCTGTTGGAGTGGTAAGCACACTTAGCATTAGGATTGTATCTCGGAGAAGAAGTGTTGACACTCTGAGGAGGATCCTTCAAAGTAATCAACTCTGCTTTCAACATGTGTTGCAAGGCTTGCGATAATGGCATGTTGATCTTCGTAAACTGTCTTTGTGGCGCGTTCTGGTTACGCGCGTTGTCTCGCTGAGGTTATGCTGATGTGGGATTGGAGATAACAACTGCCCCCACAGATTGAGCACGGTCGGTATTGGCTCGGCTTTTCTGACCATACACAGCATTAGCTTATTTCTTACCACCAAAGGATCTCTTCGCAGCATTTGATGATGACTCCACCTGAATCTTCCCACTCTTGATACCAGCTTCAATATGCTCGCCTGTCAATATCAGCTCGATGAATTCGGCTGAAGAGTTTCCGATCAGGTGATTAAAGAATGGGCCTGTCAATGTTCCCATAAACATATCAACCAACTCCCTATTGGACAAGGGTGGCTGAACTCTGCCTGCTAGATCTCTCCATTTTTGAGCATACTCTTTGAACTTCTCCTCATGACCCATAGACATGCTCTGTAGTTGCGTGCGAGTGGGTGTCAATTCAGCAATGTACTCATACTGTATGTAGAAAGTATCTGCTAAGTCACTCCAAGTACGAATACGGTCATTCTCTAGCTGATAATACCACTCCAATTGAGTTCCGGACAAACTCTCTTGAAAATAGTGCATCCACAACTTTCTGTCATCAGTGTGGGGATTGATCTTCTGAACATAGGACTTCAAATGCAGCTTCGGACAAGAAATGCCATCATACTTGGCAAAAGTTGGAACTTTGAACTTGGGAGGAATCACCACACCAGGAACAAGACTCAGATCATCAAAATTCAACCCTGACATCTTCAGGTTTTCTACAGCATTCAGACGGTTTTCAAGTTGCTTGTACTTGTCATCTTCATTAGAGTATTGGTCATGATCATAGCGATCTTCTCTTTCTTTCTCAGACTCACGCTGGCTGCCTTCGTCATCACCCTTGACACTCCCCTCATTCTTGACACTTCCTTCAGAGAGTTTGATCCTGCTGACCACTTTAGGACCACCTTTGTAACGTCTGCCCATGTTGAGAACATCAACAACCTTCTTCTTTCTGTTGATGAGCTTCTTCAGATCTTCTTGGCCTTGGACCAAGCTAGTGAACATCTGCTGGAACTGAGCATTCTGAGCCTGGAGATCTTTGACAGTCTGTTCAAGAGCCATTTCTGCTAAAATAAATAGCGAGAGAATGAGAAAACCAATCTTCAATGTACCTGTGATGCAATGTTATGCTATGATATGCGATGTTTATGCAGATGCAATGCAATGTTTTCCAGGACCTTAGAGATTTAAATTTGTTAAACAAGCACGAACAAACATTTATTAGTTCTCTTTTTATTCTTCTTATTTTTAAGTACAAAAGATAGTTCAAAACAATAAAAGAAACACATATAAATCCTAGAGCTCTAAGTCTCCCATGGGCGCTTCGTCTTGGTGCCGAGATAGGCATTGATGTTCCGCTCCTCGTGAAGTAGCTTGGTCAACTCTAGCACTTTCTTCTCACTTGCATAGCACTGAGCTTCAAATGTATCCCTTTCTTCTTTGAGCTGAATCCAGGATCTCTTCAAGTCTTCAAAATCAGTAGGCATGTCAGGATGGAGAACAGTATAGGGTACATCACCTATAGCAACAGGTTCCATAATTACTGGTAACACGGGTGTAAATGGCATCATGATATTTTGAGCTCGAACTCTCACCTATTTGAGGTAGGGTTCCCAAGGTATGGAGTTTTGGTGCCCCAAAGTCTTGGTATCAGTCTTCTTTACCATGCCCCAAGCGTGTATGAACCTTCGTCGGTAATTCTGGAGATCGTGATTGTAGTCGAACACAATATCTTGGAGAAGCATATCATGAGGACCATCTCTTCGAGCAAAACCAAACCGTAGAGCTAAAGAAGGGTTGTAAGTAATACCTCCCTTATACCAAGTAGTGGTACATTAGAATTCTCCACAACCTCAATGAATGTTAAGTCCTTTTGAGAGAAAAGATTCCAACGGATATCTGAATGAGAGAGTGACATTAGTCTTCGAGACCACTTCAACCTTTGCTCGTTCTTCAAAACTGATGGTGGAAGGTGCGAAATAAACCACCTGGAAAGTAACGGTATACAACACATGAGAGTTCCTTGTCTTTTGATTGTACGAGTGTGGAGAGAATGTAGGATGTCTCCAAGTAAAGTAGGCACAGGATTACGGGTAAGAAACAACTTGATGGCGTTGACATCTATGAATTGAGCCGAGTTAGGAAATAGAACCAAACCATAGATTAACAAGGCCACAATGTCTTCAAAGGCATGGAAACTCATAACTTTGAGGAATTCTCGGGCTTTCTTAATTAGGAACTTAGCAAGTAACCCCTTAACTCCACTTCTGGTTTCCCAATTGACTTCAATGTCTGAGCGCTTTAAGTGTAAGGCTGATGCAATGTCTTCGTACTTAGGAACCTTTTCTAAACCGGTGAACGGCATTTGGTCAAGAATAGGTACCCCAAGTAGCTTAGAGAACTCTTCTAAGGTAGGAACCAACTAATAATCTGGGAATGTAAAGCAATGGTGTTTCAGATCAAAGAACTGGAATAGGACATGCATCATATCCTCTTCAAAACCGGAGATAACCAAGTCAAGTAGATAACCATGTCTTTTGATGAACTGGGCATGATCAGGAATCTCTGAAACCAATTCTTTGAGCTGAGAAGGTATACCCATGAAGTTGATTCGGATAGTCTTTCTAGAAGCCATAATCCCTATAAAACACAGAGCAAAGATAAATCCCTAGGTCCTTGAAATAGTTAGAAATGATATGCAATGCGATGATGTCATGATGTCATGTTTAGCACACACAAACAATTCACACAATGAGCCTAGGTTTAAGTCTTGCATGAGGTATAGGTGATTACCCCACCAAAAGTTTGAGTTGGTTCATCCTGTCCTATAATAGTAACCGGGTTCTAGGAATCTCATAACATTGATCTTTCTCGTAGGCGTTTATTTCAATACGACTACCAAGTGGTCGATCGAAAATATCCCAAAAGTCTTGATCTTAATGAGCGTAGCGTCGAGTATCAGCCAACCTTAGTATGCACCAAAGTCGGTCATCTCACTACCTTCTAATGGCCAAGATGGGTCAATTAAGCTTCTAAAAGTTTAGTTAGTGCTTGATGACACCAAGCAGAAGCCAAATACTATCCTCAACTTGGAAATGAAGAGTATCAGGACATCTAAAGTGTCACACTAACGTAGCCATCATGTTGACCGTTTTGATATACGTCTAACGGTCGCGACGATTTATTGCTACTTATCTAAAAGGAAACCCGGATCTGGGTGTAGGATCCCCCACAAGTATAATACCCAAGCAACCCTTAAGATAAAGCATACAAGTCAAACAGAAAGCAATAAAGGTGATCTAGAAATCCTTAAGGCATTCTCTCTTTAAGGTGTTTCCCCAGCAGAGTCGCCAGTTCTGTAATACAGTGAACTGACTTTGAGAATTTGTTTTGCTTTTTATCGCAAATGTTGCGGATAGCAATAGTCGCCACCGAATTTTCTTTTATCCAATTAAGGGAAGGTAAAAAGTATAGAAAAAGACCTTCGTTAGATTCTGAGTAAGGGAGAAGGTTATGAAAAGGGAAGGTATTAGCACCCCTTTCCATCCGTAGTTATCTACGGGCTCTTAGTTTCTCTTAGATCACTTTAAAATTGCTTTCTGTGTGTTTGACAAAAATGTTTTGAAAAGGCATTTCGCTTTGACTTTGTAATGATTCATGTAGGAATGTATACAAAGTGTTCAGAAATGTTTCGTTTTGAAAAGAGTTTGAACTTTGACAAAAGTGTGAGGTGTGAAAAGTATTTTGATTTGAGCAAGCAACTAAAAGTCTTATTACCTACTCAGAATTTGGTCGTTTTCGTGTTATTTTACGTTCCTTTAGAATAGTGCTATCCATACCATTAGTTGGTAGGTAACCCCATTCGTTGGATGTAAGCGGGACATTCGAGGGGACATCGGATGGTCATAGAAGGCAACTTGTAGGAGTATCCTAGCACATTCGAAGGGACTATCATCATTTTTCGTAGGCAGCAAACGAGGGTCAAGATCATGTATTCGTAGGAGACATCGTGGGTCTATGATCTTTGTATCGAAGGGACTATGATGATTTGTTTTGAAGGCAACGGTGCTAGAATACCTCTACGTTCGAGGGACATGACCATCTGAAATCGTAAAGGCAACGAGAGAGAATTACCCTAAGGGGTGCATGTGTGAAAAGAGTGTGTTGATTTCAGGTATTTTATCTTGAAGTTATGAGTGATCTATGTCCAATTTTATCTTGCCATACACGCCTAATTACTAGCAGTTTATAGGGTGCGGAAATTAAATTGCGGAAAGATAAATCCTACGCTATTACATGGCTTTGGGGTAGATACATAATTGAAAGTGCGGAAAATAAAAGTCCTAATTAAACTATTACATCCCATAGGCAATTACATAATTGGAAAAGAAAAGCAATGAAAATCGTCCGAAACGGTATAACTTGTGAACAGATGCAAAATCGGAAAACGGAAGAGAATTGCATAAGATGAAAATGTTAGTAAAAATAAGAATTTTTGAATGAGAAAACGTTTTTATGCAAATAATGACATTAATATGATAAAATAATTTTTTGGGAATTTTTGGAGTTAATTTGATAATTTAAAAACAATTAAAAGCTATTTAAATGATTAATTAGCAATTAAATTAAATATGCATGCAAAAATAATAATTTTAATTTTATAAATTAAATAAACATTTTTCTGATGAGTATGCAAAAATATTTTTGGTGTTTTTTAAATGCATGATCAAAATATTAGAAGATAAATTAAATAGTATGAAAATATTAAAAGAAAATAGAAAATAGAAAATATGGAAAATATGCAAACTTGTAAAGCAAAATATATTGGTCCCTCGGGAATCGAACCGATGACCTTGGCTTCACATCCACGCGCCTTGACCAACTGAGCTGGAGCGTCCACGTGTTAGGAAAATACAACGAATTGTTTTTAAACGGTGGCACTTTCGATTGCGAGCAGCGAAGCTTCATCTTCTTCGTTTGAATTCTGGGAATTTTGCGTCGGTCTTTCTTCGACGCTAAGGCCCCTGAAATTTCTAAAATCTCATACACATAATATAAATGAATTGTGAGTACATGAATCGATTGTAAATGACATTCTAAACACAACGGTGGTGGTCTTTTGGTCCAATTTTTCCGTTTTAAGGAAACCCCAATTTGGTTCAGAAAACCCTAATCATGGTGATTCGTGTTTCGGGCCATGGAAATGCAATTAAACCATCCGAAAGCTTGCAAACTTCAAACTAAACACAAAACAAACAACAAAACATGTTAAAAATGCATGAATAACGAATTCGATTTTGAAAAAGTGTGACAAACCGAAATCGTATTTGCTTGATTCTTGATGTTTTTGAAACTTGTAAAGGTCTGATCGACTCTAAACAACCCAAGGAACACGATGGAATGCTCAAAATTGATTGAAACAAGCTAGAACCAAGGCTAGTGACTTGTAGTGCACGGTGTTTTTGAATTAGGTTAGGGTTTCTCCAAGCAATTTTTCTATTCTTTCTTGTGTGATATGCATTGTATATTTATAATGGATGAAAATTGAGCTGATTTGAGGAACAAATAATCATCAATCAATGCAAAGATTATTTGATTTTGTACAAAATCAAATCTTATCTTTTTTGATCAATTTTCATCAATTCCTTGCCAAATCAAGACCAATTTCGAAATTGACAGCTTTTGGTGAGTTGCTTGGACCTCAAGGATGAGAGAAAAAATCAATTTGCATTTAATTTTGATTTTATACCTTATTTTTTAATTTAATTTGTATTTAAATGAATAAAATCCAAATTAAATAGAAAAATAAAGTTAAAATTCGTGGCATTGGGCTTGGATGTTCCAAATTGTCTAAGGAACAAGTTTGAATGAAGAAAAACTAGGCCCATTTGCAAAAATTTTGATTTTTACAAGTATCTCTCTTTGTGCACTTCTTCAAAAATGCCCAACTTGTGCAATGTGTATTTTGCTCAATTTTCCATATTTTTGAGTGTTCTTGGACTTTTTAGAAATCTCTAAGTGTCCTCTAACCAACCTCTTTGGTTTCATCTCAATTGGAGTTTCCATGATCAATTAATCTTCAAAACAAAAAGTTGACTTTTTGTTGACTTTGAAAAGGACCTGTAATATTTTGATCCATATCTTCAAAATGAAGCATTTTTTGAACATTCTTGTGAGACATGAAGTTGTAGAGAATTGAATTTCCTTCAAAATGAGAGGTGGTAGAAAAATTTCTAAGAAAGTATGAAGAAGTTATGCTCAGTCAAAGTTCAGTTGACTTTTCACTAAAAAACCCTAATTTGGAAAGTTTGACTTTTGTGCAAATCTTGAGTTTTCTTGATGAATCATGACCAACCCTTGATCAAATGATGAATGTAACTTCAAAATGAGGATGTTGATCAAAAATCATGAAGTTTGACTGTATGTTGACCGTAGTTGACTTTTTGTCCAATACAACTGATTTTCAACCATCTGAGCAATTGTCTGAGGCAATTTGACTTGTGAAGCTTGAAACTTGACATGGAGAATCTTTGAAGCATATGAGGAGGCATGATGACCATTGGAGATGTTGGAAGTCCATCTGGATCTGAGAATTTCCAAACCCTAGTTTGGGTTGATTGTCTAGGAGAGGGTTTGTCTGATCAACCCTTGAGGAATCCTTGAGGATAGATGTATGAAATGTCTTGAGAAGTAGGAGGGCAAAGTTTAGGGTATGACAGACCCTATCAAATATATCTTTGAAAAGCCAGCTTTGGTCGGAGGATCACGCGTTGGCAGATGTTACTATCTGAATACGATATTCAACATGTAATTCAGAAAGCTATCAAGGGAAGTGTGGTATCAGAATATCTCGCTCACCAGCCTATGGAGGACTATCAACCAATGAGGTTTGACTTCCCAGATGAAGATGTCATGTTTATCAGAGAATGCAACATTCTTGGACCAGAGAAAGGACTCGAGCCAGGATCCCAGTGGACGCTTGTGTTTGATGGAGCATTCAATGCAGTAGGGCACGGAATAGGGGAAATCATAACCTCTCCAACAGGTTTTCATATTCCTTTCACCGCCAGAATATGCTCCAACTGCACCAATAACATGGCAGAATATGAAGCTTGCATCTTCGGGATTGAAGCAGTCATTGATTTAAGGATCAAAATCCTTGAAGTTTATGGAGATTCGGCACTCGTTGTTTGCCAGGTCAATGGAGAGTGGGAAACTCGTAATGAAAAGTTAATTCCGTATAGAGATCATGTTTTAAAGCTGATACCGTACTTTGATGAGATTACTTTCCATCACATTCCTAGAGAGGAAAATCAATTAGCTGATGCTTTAGCCACTTTATCTTCAATGTTCAAGGTCAAGTGGGCTAACGAAGCGCCTTCCATCACTATCGAGCGTCTAGACGAACCTGGCTATTGTATGGTGGTTGATGAAGAAACCGACGGTAAACCCTGGTTCTATGATATCAAGCAATATATAGAGAAGGGCGAATACCTAGAAGGGGCATCTATCACTGATAAGAAGACTTTGAGGAAGTTGTCTGCCAACTTTTTCTTAAGTAATGGGGTGTTGTACAAGCGAAATTTTGATTTGGTCTTGCTCAGATGCGTGGGTAGACACGAAGCAGATCAACTCATCAGAGAAATTCATGAAGGTTCTTTTGGTGTTCACGCAAATGGGCATGCCATGGCGAAGAAGATTCTCAGGGCTGGTTACTATTGGATGACCATGGAAATAGACTGTGTTGTTTATGCAATGAGATGTCACAAATGTCATATTCATGTTGATAAGATGCATGTGCCACCCTCACCTCTGAATGTCTTGACCTCCCCATGGCCATTCTCTATGTGGGGAATTGATATGATCGGAATGATTGAACCGAAAGCTTCTAATGGACATCGTTTCATACTAGTCGCCATAGACTATTTCACCAAGTGGGTTGAGGCTGCTTCATATGCGAATGTGACACGACAAGTGGTTACCCGGTTTATCAAGAATAATATAATTTGCTGCTATGGCACTCCTAGCAAGATTATCATTGACAATGGGACAAATTTGAACAACCAGATGATGAAGGAGTTGTGTGACACATTCAAGATCGATCATCACAACTCATCTCCCTACTGACCAAAGATGAATGGTGTTGTTGAAGCAGCTAACAAGAATATCAAGAAAATCCTGTAGAAAATGGTGAAGACGTATAAAGATTGGCACGAGATGTTGCCATTCGCTTTGCACGGGTACAGAACGTCTATTCGCACTTCGACAGGAGCAACACCTTAATCTCTTGTTTATGGCATGGAGGTAGTACTTCCTATAGAAGTTGAGATTCCTTCTCTCAGGGTCCTGATGGAAACGGAGTTGGAAGAGGCGGAATGGGTCCAGAATAGATACGACCAACTCAATCTGAACGAAGAAAAGAGGTTGACGACCATTTGTCACGGCCAACTCTACCAGAAAAGAATCAAGAGGGCTTTCGATAAGAAGGTACGTCCCCGCGAGTTCAAAGTGGGCGAGTTAGTGCTAAAAAGGATAATCTCTCCACACAGAGACCCTCGCGAAAAGTGGGTGCCAAACTATGAAGGACCATACGTGGTAAAGAAAGTTTTCTCGGGAGAAGCTATTGTTCTCACCAACATGGATGGAGAAGACTTGGCACACGCTATCAACTCAGACGCGGTCAAGAAGTATTATGTCTAAAAAGAAGAAGAAAGAAAAATTAAGCCCGGTAAGCTGAAAACCCGAAAGGGAGGCTTAAGAAAAAAAGGGTAAAGGTCCTGGTGAACCAAGATCTTCTAAAGATGGTTCACGCAAAAGTTAGGGAATGGATAAAGACATAATGCTGCAGTGTGCGTCTCCGTGCCACAACAAAATCTCAGATGGAAGGGATTAGTTCAATCACCATCTTTAGAAGTGAGGTGATGAAGAATAGCAGTCAGGAGGGGGAATAGCATGTTTTGGTTCAATGAAGTTCAGTTTCAATTTCGTTGTTGTTTTAAGAAATGTGTATAGATTCACTCTTTCCTGTATGTTCCTCCTAAAGGAATGTGCATCTTTATGTACAAAATCCCTACTTATGAGTTATTTTTCTCATATTTTAAATAAAAGAATGGTTCAGTTGAACTTTGTTTCTTGTCCTACTTTTTATCTTTTCTGCATGATTAACTTAATGTCGCTGCTGTTTTAGATAAAATTAAAATCATTTAAAATGGTAAAACAATGAAGTTTTGAAACTTAAAATCGCTTTGATTTACGGAATGTTGGGGAGTGACTGACTTTCTAAGTGTTACACCTTTTCTCTGAATTGGAAGTACCTCCGTACCCATCATGGCGTTTGTGAGTAATCAGATACTATCTTCCCTGTGAGAAACTCATTGCAATAGCATTCGTGACTTGGATTATGGCCATTGACTTTCATTCGAGTTTCAGCGGTGTCGGGAATTCAGTTGATAAACCAATGCATCAACCAGTATATTCATGCGTTCATTCATTCATTCGTTCATTCATGTCATCATCCATTCATGTCATATCACGGTACATTCATGCATGAACCTTTGCCAGAATCTGGAATCTGTTCAGAAGTATGTTAAAGGCGGGCGCCAAAGACTTTTCTTAGATGACAATCTGGCTTTTCTCCCCAGTGCAGGTTGAATGCTTGGTTGAAAGACAATTGGCAGTAGTGTCAATTCTCAAGTGAAATCTTTTCCTCCAGAGAAGCGATTGATCATCCCCAGTGAACTCTTATGACAGCAAGATCGTTCAATTGGATTCCCTAATGACGCCTTCCTTTTCCAACAGTATCAGGAAATCACGTGCTCTTGCATCAAAGCAAAAATCTCCATGCATGTCAAAAGTCATCATGCATATCATACCCATGCATTAGTTCTGGCTTTTTTCTTTTGCAGGGCTTTTCGGCTGAAACTGTAAATATCCCCGTAAGAATCAAAATTGAAGGATTAGTTCTCAGACGACATAATTATCCTCTTCTCCCCAGTAAAAGTTATATACTTTTATGGATCTCAACAACTGATGGTCTCTCCAATCGAGATTTCTTCCCCGGTGAAGCAGTTGTCTTTCAATGGACTCTAATGTCAGCGAAGTTATCAACCGGGAATCCCCAGTGAATTTTTCGCACGGTTTTCTTACGAAGTTTCCCCGGCGAAACTTAATTTACTCCCAAGCGAGTCTCCTTCAGAAAGGATTATTACATCATTATTCTCGGTATTTTCAAGATTTCTGTCAGACAAGAATCTTCCCAGCAAATTCTATTACAGTGATTTCTGCAATTTTTGTTTCTCTGAGCTGTTCTTAGAAAACTACAGCGAACTTCTGGTGTGTTTATTTCCCCAGTAAGTCATCAACTACTCAACAGATAAATGTCCACCAGGTGGGATGTTTATTCAATCACAGGATATTTCTCCAACTTAGACGTTGATGCACATATCCACTTGCTACAACGCATTGTCTATACAATGCCAGCAAATCGAAGCTCATTACCCTAGAAGTTGTCAGCCACAGGGGCCGAACATAATTCTTCTATCACCGATAAAGCTATCTGCATACAAATTGAAGATCTTGTCAACTCGGAAGTTTTTCAACATGTCTATACATGTTCAGTAAGATCTCTCATCAGCAGAAACATCGGAAACAAGATTTACCGACTTTATAAACATCTTTATCACACCAGTGTGCTGGATATTGATTTGTTTATCCCCAGAAAATTGTATTCTCGGGCACACTACTGAATTTGTTCTGCTGGTAACTCAGAAGTTACATGGTCAAGACATTCAGCATGCCATGGCTCCTCGCACCTTCGTGCACCAACAATTCTGATATTGTTCTAGCCATATATCTTCGTTAAGGTCTGCGGGTATTCCTTAACTCTTCGGGATTTTCTGACAAAATTCTCGATCGTATTTTCGTTAAAGTTTGCGGGTATTCTTTAACTCTTTGGGATTTTATATCAATTTCTCAATTTTCTTTTTGTTAAGGTCTGCGGGTATTCCTTAACTCTTTGGAACTTTTTGACAAGTTCTCAATCACATCAATTTCTCAATTTTCTTTTCGTTAAAGTTTGCGGGTATTCTTTAACTCTTTGGGATTTTATATAAATTTATCAATTTTCTTTTTGTTAAGGTCTGCGGGTATTCCTTAACTCTTTGGAACTTTTTGACAAGTTCTCAATCATATCAGTTTTTCAATTTTCTTTTAGTTAAAGTTTGCGAGTATTCTTAACTCTTTGGGATCTTATATCAATTTCTCAATTTTCTTTTCGTTAAGGTTTGCGGGTATTCCTTAACTCTTTGGAACTTTGTGACAAGTTCTCAATCATATCAAATTCTCAATTCATTATATTTCTTTTCGTTTGAGAAGTTCAGTTTTCTTCTCATAGCTCTTTTTTTCGTTAAGACATCCTGTGATGGCTTAATCTATCTATTTTTCTTGTTGCTTGAGAAGCTCGTTTTTCTTCTCATAACATTTTCATTACAAATTACTATTAAGCTCATTTCGGATACTCGGTTATCCCCAGTGTTGTTGAGATCTCCTAATTATTTCTCATTGGGTACTGTTGTGTTAAGGCATTCTGATGTTGCTTAACAAATTTTTCTCATCAGGCGTCCTTTCCTTGGCTCTATAGTCAAGATATTTTTATCCGCTTTCTATTGTGACATTGGTTTCCCGCGTAGGGAAAATTTTCGGGGTTCTCTGGTATTCAATCCTCTTCCACCTTGAACGTTCAAAAGCTGTCGCTTTTTCTCACTTACCAAGTTTAAGATGATTGAATAGAACTGTCGCTTTTAAAATTTCCCTTCATTTTACCTCATTGTTTCAAGCATAGATGTTCGTTTATTGTGGCTTCAGAGAATTTTCCACTAGGAAATTTTCATTAAAAAAAACTGTGTTAAGTTTCGAAGGAATATTTTATTTCGTTACTGATTCAATTTGAGGATAATTCAAAAGTCAAGAGGTTTCGAATTATTTTCCAGAGGAATGGTTTCAAATTTTTGGTTCAAGAGGAGCTGTTTGGATTTGTTCGTCCGAAAAGGGTTTATTTGTTTTAGAACTTGAATTCAAAAATAATTATTTATTTTAGAATTTAAATTTTAAAAGAAATTCTCTGTTACTTGGGTAATTTGAATTCGGTAGAGGAAAAAACGTCGTTCTTGGTGTTTAAATTCGCTAGCAAGAAATAATTACAAGAAGTCATTTAATTTTTATTTGATGTTATTCATTTCAAGCAAAAATCCTCGAGCTAGGATTAATCCCGTTTTTTTTTTGTATGAATCTACATTTGATCGAAATGCTACACAAATAATTGGTTCATTCATCTCAAGATACAAAGTTGGAATTACAAGATTCAATGTTGGAAAAAGAGGTTCTTATTATTATTTCATTAGAATTCAGTTACAATTTTGAGTTACAAAGTTACGAAATACAAAAGAGATCCTAATTCTACATTATTGTTGTAAGTTTCTAAGGTGTTCGAGCAAATTGTTGTTTCTCCGAACTTTGCTCCACATCTGGGCTACCTTCCTATTGTCTCCGTCTTCACCACATTGTTACATGAAAAACACAAAAAAGAATGATTAGTAGCCATAATTGAACATAAACCCAAATTAAAGAAAAGCAATTTTGTTTTCGAACTCATCATTAGGCATTTCTGGCGGGAATCAGGTTTTAGAATGTCAATCCTCATAATCTTGTTCAAGATTAATCATCGGTGAAAAGTGAGCCTATTTGCAAATCACGAGTTAACCCGGTTCACAAACAAAGCCTAAATCAGATCATTCATCACAGTTAATCCATAATCCAATAGTTCATTAATCCTAACCAGTTAATCTATAAGTCAAGGCAACAGGCAGCAATATAGTCAAGGCAACAGGCAGCAATATAATTAATTCCAACAGGCAGCAGAAACAAGAGACAAAAGGTCTTGGTTATCAGCAAAAAAAAACAAGCCAGTAGTAGCAAAGCCAAAAAGGGTAAACCAAACAATGCAAGCAATGTATAGCAGCAACATAGAAGAGGAAAGGTTGGTTTCAAAGTTATGTTTTCACCAAAGGTGAAAGGAGGAAAAACAGAAAAAGCCAGCATAAATGACGAAAATCCCTGAGCATAAGACCAAGACAAGCAAGAGACCTATTCCAATATCAGAAAAAGAGAAGAGACTATTTGTTCCGATAGGGATAAGCGAAAAAGAGATACAAGTGCGACATCGGTTTTCAAGTTACAAAAAGAGGGCATCATTACGATTAGTTTTAAAACATAGCAAAAGAGAAACCATGAACGATCAGTTTTAGCAGCCACAAAAACAAGAAGTATAGTATCTGTTCCATCAGTTTTGGAAGCCTTAAAAAAAACCAAGAGCAAAATATCTGTTCTATCAGTTAAAAACAAGCAACACAGAACCAAAACCATCTGTTTCTTTTCAAGCCATGGAACCACAAACTCATCTGTTCTAAAAAACCAGCATCCATTACAAACCAGAAAAAAAGGCAAAGCAAGTGTAGCACCTGTTCTATCGATACAAACCAGAAAAAAGCAAGCAAGTGTAGTATCTAACAGTGTGAAGCCAGCAAGAAACAGTTCCAAATCCAAACACACAAAATCGTAAACGCAAAAAAACCAGACCTAGACAACCCTATCATCATTTTCCTAACACCAGAAACCCTTCAGATTTACAAATTTTCAGAAACCATGG
This sequence comes from Vicia sativa, assembly GCA_021764765.1. Lineage (NCBI taxonomy): Eukaryota > Viridiplantae > Streptophyta > Magnoliopsida > Fabales > Fabaceae > Vicia > Vicia sativa. The sequence goes on along the minus strand of CM038796.1, from coordinate 179,342,061 downwards.
TCTGAATAGAGAAAGAAGAAGAGAAGGTTAGAACGGTCTCACCCGAAACCCACAAAAATCGTTTGAACGCATCACCAGGCTCAGCCACCATCATCCTCGCCGGAGTCACTGACTTAGGGTTTCCAAACCCCTTTCAAGTTCCCAAATCGGTAAGCACCTGTACAAAGCCAATAGAGCAAGCATCAAAATAAAAAGAAACGAGTAAGAATGTGAGGAAACCGAAACCCTAAGGCCTCGCCGCCGCCGTGAGGCGATTTTCGGCGCGGCTGCCTTTTGTTTTCTGTTTAGGTTTCATCCAAGAGAACGAGAGAGAGAGAAGGATGAGGATCCATGTGAGGTTCGAGAGAGAAGGTGAGTTTTCATTTTCTAGGTAAATTATGAGGTATGCGTGAGAACGAGAGAGAAGAACACGAACGCGAGAAGAGGGCAAAGCATGATTATCCCATTTTCTTTTTCTAATTGTATTTTAATCTGTTTTTAGTAAGTTTTATTTAATTAGTTAGTTTAATTTTGGTTTAGGTGTCTAGGTGCGGTGGTGACAAGTGTCACCACCTGGTTTTCCTTTAATTTCTTTATTTTATTTCTTTTCCTTTTTTTAAAACAAATATTTAGTTGTTTTTAAATAAAAAAATATAATAAAAACATAAAAAGAAATATAGTTAAATATTTGGTAAAAATACAATAACATGTCACTTGGGGCCGTTGGAGTTTTTATTTCGAAGAAGAAAGATCCGACGCACCAGATCGCCAGCATATGAAGGATTTCTACGGAGTAACCAAGTTCAGATGGATTTCTTTTCGCACCGTCCAGAATCACTGAGGCTATCTCTAAGCTCTTATCTTTTTCAATTAATTTATTTTATGCGAACAATATTGTTGCGATGTACTAAATAATAATTAGCTCTGATAGTTTCTATTTGATGACTTATCAATTAAACTATTAGTCGATTTTTCATCAAACAGAAAAAATCATTTCTAATAATTATTTAAATTTCCGATTGTATTGTGTGATATCTGTCTGTTTATTTACTCATTCAGTATTTATTCACCATTATACACTCTATACACATATTAAAATTAAAATCAAATTCGATTCCGCTTTGATTGTCTCATATGCCAATTTCTTAAAGGGTCTCATAGTTGGGGATGGGCATGACCATCCTCACGAGGTTGATTAAAGCCCTTGTTGCTTTAATCAATCATAACCCGAAAATAACATTGGTCTATATACCAATTTTCCATGCACCAGGGTCTCATGGTTGGGCATAAGAGCACCTATCCTCACGAGGTTAATTAAGTCCATATACTTGATTAATCATAACCCGCTTCCATTTCATCTCAGCACGTATCTAAAAACACTTTCATAATTAAAAGTTCTAAAACTCGATCCAACGTCGAGTTTCTTTTCAAAAATACTTTCTTAAATAAATATTCTATTTCTACCTCCTCCCAAGCATATGGTAGTCAGTCCAGTATCGACCCTCGACCGTATGTTTGGTGTCTTAATTGAATTTAATTAACGTGAACCTTGTTTCACCTCACCTTTTCTTAAACAAACTCTTGGGTAGAAAAAGATGATTCGGATGTTTCTGTCCACTCATCCGAGTAATTGGGGCGTTAGCCGTTGAACGCTTATGGTCCAATACTTTTCTCCCGCATAAAAATAAAATAACTCATTCAAACTCTTTTATCGCTCATATGCGATCAATAAACTCTTTTCTTACAAAGAGTGTGCAATAGCCGTTTCAAACACGAACGGGGACTTAAGCTTTTCAAACAAACAAAACAAGTCCTAGTTCAAAGCATTTGAAACATCTAAACGCACGATTTTTCTTATAAAATCAATATAACCAATTAAAACCTTTTTGAGAGGAACTACAGAGTTTTGACTTTCCCATTGCACAAGGGAATATGTAGGCACACGGTTCCGAAACCGTGCCAAACTCAAAATAATAATAAACAATTTCCGTTTCTTTTATAACTTAGAGATTAGCGAATATACACACACACTTAGAATTAAACGGGTCCCAACGAGTACGATGGATGTAAGAGGTGCTAATACCTTCCTCTTATATAACCGACTCCCGATTCCATATTTTTGGTCGTAGACCGTATTATCCGCATGTATGGGGTTTTATCTATATTTTCCCGTTCCTTTTGGAACAAATAAAATTAGGTGGCGATTTCACTTATTTTTGAAAATTTAAATGATTTTTGAAAATCGAGTTGCTTCACTTAGATTCACTTCAAACTTCATCAGACTTCCTAATGACTTATATTCAGTTCAAATTTCGTCAGATTATCTTAAGATTTATGTTCACTTCAATTTTCACATGATTTTTTGTAGACTTATAGTCACTTTAATTTTCACCAAATGATCTGAAGACATATATTCGCTTCAAACTTCATCAGATTTTCTGAAGATTATATTCACCTCAAATTTCATCAGACTTTCTGAAGACTTATATTCACTTCAAATTTCATCAGATTTCCTGAAGACTTATATTCACTTCAAACTTCATCAAATTATCTTAAGATTTATGTTCACTTCAATTTTCACTAGGTTTTCTAAAGACTTATATTCACTTCAATTTTCACCAGATTTTCGGAAGATTTATATTCACTTCAAATTTCATCATACTTTCGAAGACTTATATTCACTTCAAATTTCATCAGGTTTTCTGAAGACTTATATTCACTTTAAATTCCATCAGATTTTCTAAAGACTTAGATTCACTTCAAACGTCATCATATTTCCTTATGACTTATATTCACTTCAAATTTTAACAGATTTTGAAGACTTATAGTCACTTCAATTTTCACCAAATTTCCTAAAGACTTATATTCACTTCAAATTTTATCAGATTATCTTTAGATTTATAATAACTTCAATTTTCACCAAATTTTCTGAAGACCTATATTCAATTCAAATTTCAACAAAGTTTTGAAGACTTATATTCACTTAAAATTTCATCAGATTTTCTAAAGACTTAGATTCACTTCAAACTTCATCAGATTTCCTTATGACTTATATTCACTTCAAATTTCACAAGATTTTCTGAAGATTTATAGTCACTTCAATTTTCGCCAGATTCTAAAGACTTATATTCAATTCATATTTCATCAAATTTTCTAAAGACTTATATTCACTTCAAATTTCATCAAATTTTTTGAAGACTTATATTCACTTCAAATTTCATCAGATTTTCTAAACACTTAGATTCATTCAAACTTCATCAGATTTCCTTATCACTTATATTCACTTCAAATTTCACCAGATTATCTTAAGATTTATGTTCACTTGACTTTCTACCAGATTTTCTGAAGACTTATAGTCACTTCAATTTTCACCAAATGTTCTGAAGACATATATTCGCTTCAAACATCATCATATTTTCTGAAGATTATATTCACTTCAAATTTCATCAGATTTTTCGAAGACTTATATTCACTTCAAATTTCAATAGATTTTCTGAAGACTTATATTCTCTTCAAATTTCATCAGCTTTTCATAAGATTTATGTTCACTTCAATTTGCCCCAAATTTCCTGAAGACTTATATTCACTTCAAATTTTTGATTATCTTTAGATTTATGTTCACTTCAATTTTCACAAGATTTTCTGAAGACATATATTCACTTTTAATTTCTTCATATTTTTGAAGACTTATATTCACTACAAATTTCCTCAGATTTCTGAAGACTTATATTCACTTCAAATTTCCTCATATTTTCTGGAAACTTATATTTACTTCAATTTTCACCGGATTTTCTGAAGACTTATATTCACTTCATATTTTATCAGATTATCTTAGGATTTTGGATCACTTAAATTTTCACCTAATTTTTTGAAGACTTATATTGACTTTAAATTTCATCATATTTTTTGAAGACATAAATTAACTTCAAATTTCATCAAATTTCCTGAAAACTTATATTCACTTCACATTTCATCGGATTATCTTAAGATTTATGTTCACTTTAAATTTCACTAGATTTTCCGAATACATATATTCACTTAAAATTTCATCAAATTTTCAAAGACTTATATTCACTTAAAATTTCGTCAGATTATCTTAAGATTTATGTTCGATTCAATTTTCACCTTATTTTTAAAAGACATATATTCACTTGAATTTTTGCAAGATTTTCTAATGACTTATATTCACTTCAATTTTCACAAGATTTTCTAAAGACTTATATTCACTAGATTTTCTAAAGACTTATATTCACTTAAAATTTCATCCGATTATCTTAAGATTTATATTCACTTCAATTTTCACCGGTTTTCTAAGAATTATATTCAATTCAATTTTCACCAAATTTTTTGAAGACTTATATTTGCTTCAAACTTCTTCAGATTTTCAGAAGATTATATTCAATTCAAATTTCATCAAATTTTCTGAAGACTCATATTCACTTTAAATTTATCTAATTTTCTAAAGACTTATATTCACTTCAAATTTCATCAGATTATCTTAAGATTTATGTTCACCTCAATTTTCACTAGATTTTCTAAAGATTATATTCACAACAATTTTCACCAGATTTTCTGAAGACTTATATTCACTTCAAATTTTATTAGATTATCTTCTGATTTATGTTCAATTCAATTTTCACAAGATTTTCTGAAGACTTATATACACTTCAAATTTTCATTAGACTTTCTGAAAATTATAGTCACTTTAATTTTTGCCAGATTTTTTGAAGACTTATATTCATTTCAAATTTTATTAGATTATCTTAGGGTTTATGTTCACTTCAATTTTCAATAGATTTTCGGAAGACATATATTCTCTTCAATTTTCACCATATTTTCTGAAGACTGATATTCACTTCAAATTTCGTCAGATTTTCTAAAGGCTTATATTCACTTCAAATTTCATCAGATTATCTTAAGATTTATATACACTACGATTTTCACCAGATTTTTTGAAGACTTATATTCACTTCAAATTTCATCAAATTTTCTGAAGACTTATATTCACTTCAAATTTCATAAGATTTTCAGAAGACTTATATTCACTTAAAATTTCATCAGATTATCTTAAGATTTATGTTCACTTCAATCTTCAACAGATTTTCTAAAGACTTACATTCACTTCAATTTTCGCCAGATTTTTTGAAGACTTATATTCACTTCAAATATCATCAAATTTTCTGTAGACTTATATTCACTTCAATTTTCACCAGATTTTGTGAAGACTTATATTCACTTCTAATTTCATCATATTTTTCGAAGAATTATATTCACTTCAAATTTCATCAGATTTTCTGAGAACTTATATATACTTTAAATTTCATTAGATTATCTTCAGATTTATGTTCATTTCAATTTTTACCAAATTTTCTAAAGACTTATATTCATTTCAATTTTCGCCAAATTTTCTGAAGACTTATATTCACTTCAAATTTCATCATATTTTCTAAAGACTTATATTCAGTTAAAATTTCATAAGGTTTTCTGAAGACTTATATTCACTTCAAATTTTCACTAGATTTTTTGAAGATTATATTCACATTAATTTTCACCAGATTTTCTGAAGACTTATATTCACTTCAAATATTATTAGATTATCTTAGGATTTATGTTCACTTCAATTTTCACCATATTTTCTGAAGACTTATATTTACTTCAAATTTCATCCGATTTTTGAAGACTTATATTCATAGAATTTCATCGATTTTCTTAAGATTTATATTCACTTCAATTTTCACTAGATTTTCGAAGATTATAATCACTTCAATTGTCACAAGATCTTACGAAGATTTATATTCACTTCAACTTTCATCGATTATCTTAAGATTTACGTTCACTAGCTTTTCACAGTTTCTAAGACTTATATTCACTTCAATTTTCACTAGATTTTTTGAAGACTTATATTCACTTAAAATTTCATCAACTTTTCTAAAGACTTATATTCACTTCAAATTTAATCAAATTTCTTAAAGACTTATATTCTTTTCAAATTTCATCAGATTATCTGAAGATTTATGTTCACTTTAAATTTCACTAGATTTTCTGAAGACTTAAATTGACTTATATTTTCATCAGACTTTCTAAAGACTTATATTTACTTCAATTTTCACTAGATTTTGTAAAGGCTTATATTCACTTCAAATTTCATCATCATCATATTTTCTGAAGACTTATATTCAGTTCAAATTTCATCAGATTTTCTGAAGACTTATATGCACTTCAAATTTCATCAGATGTTTTGAAGACTTATATTCACTTCAAATTTCATCCGATTAACTTAAGATTTATGATCATTCAATTTTCACCAAATTTTCAAAAGACTTATATTCGCTTCAAACTTCATCAGATTTTTTGAAGATTATGTTTAATTCAAATTTCATCAGAATTACTAAAGACGTATATTCACTTCAAACTTCATCAGATTATCTTAAGATTTATGTTCACTTCAATTTTCACCAGATTTTCTGAAGACTTATATTCACTTCAAATATTATTAGATTATCTTAGGATTTATATTCAATTCAATTTTCACCATATTTTCTAAAGACTTATATTCACTTCAAATTTCATCAGATTTTTTGAAGACTTATATTGACTTCAAATTTCATCATAATTTCTTAAGATTTATGTTCACTTCAATTTTCACCAGATTTTCTAAAGACTTATATTCACTTAAATTTTCACCAGATTTTCTAAAGACTTATATTTACTTCAATTTTCACCATATTTTTTGAAGACTTATATTCACTTAGAATTTCATCAGATTTTCATAAGATTTATGTTACTTCAATTTTCACTAGATTTTCTGAAGATTATAATCACTTCTATTGTCACAAGAATTTCTTAAGACTTATATTCACTTCAACTTTCATCAGATTATCTTAAGATTTACGTTCACTTGTTTTTTCTCCAGACTTTCTAATGACTTATATTCACTTCAATTTTCACTAGATTTTCTGAAGACTTATATTCACTTAAAATTTCATCAACTTTTCTAAAGACTTATATTCACTTCAAATTTCATCAAATTTCTTGAAGACTTATAATCACTTCAAATTTCATCAGATTATCATAAGACTTATATTCACTTCAAATTTCATCAGATTTTCTAAAGGCTTATATTCACTTCAAATTTCATCAGATTATCTGAAGATTTATATTCACTTCAATTTTCACCAGATTTTCTAAAGACTTATATTTACTACAATTTTCACTAGATTTTCTAAAGGCTTATTGTCATACCCCAAATTTTGACCTAATATACCACCTTACATTTGCATCATTGCACAACTAACAATTCAAACAGCATTAATCGGGTGTAGCATTCACAGGTCAAAATTAGGGTTTCATCAGATTTTTATCTGATTCAAGAACTAACCAATTAGGGTTTGAGATTTTCTCACTCCATTTGGTCTATCTTGATCAAATCATCAGCCTTCAATCCTCAGATATCCATTCTCCTCACTGATCAATCAAGGATCGACCAATTAGGGTTTTGGTCGAGCATAGGCATTCTCTGATTTTTTGAGCAAGAAATGACTTTTTGGATAGAGATTGGTCATTATATCTTAGATACAACATCTTGACCTAATTTACGGATTCAAAACATCACAGGTTCACAGGGCGTCATCATCAATTTCGAAGCGTCGATGAAATTTCATCTGCGGAAAAGTCAAACTTTGACTTTTGGTCAAATTTTCAAAACAAAACTTTTCCATCATCAAAATACTTCACATGATCCATCATGATCATAAAAATCAAAGAATTTGGAAAAGTCAACAAAAAGTCAAAGTTTTCATACTTAGAAATTTTTCTAAGTGTTGAAATTTCTTATTTTTCAAACTTCAAGCCATTTTTCACCTAGTTCCAATTTGAATTTGAAAACTCAAAACATGAAAGTTGTAGCTTGTGGAAAAATCTTTCCAAAATGTCGAAGAACTCTCAAATCCATGGAGTCTAGCTACACTTTTGAAATTAAAACATAAGGCTCCATGAAACTTGATTTTCAAAGATCACAACTTCACATTATAGGTCATTTTTGAGATTTCTTCATCTAGAAGTAATACAACCTTGCCAACAGTTTTGGGCTGATAAATATCAGCTTGGAAGTAATGATTGAGGATAGGATCAAATTGAGGATTTTAACACATGGTGAAAAAAGGAAGTTTCCTTTTCCTTTACAAATGACAATCTTGCCCTCTAAGTCATCCTTGAATCACCAAATGCCATGGACACTTGCCTAACATTTCAGAACCTATTTGCCTATAAATTGATCACATTTCAAGTCCAAATAGACACCAAAAACAATGCAAAATGATGCTTTCTCTTTACTTTCTTGAAAATCAAGCAATATAGTGCAAATTCAGAAACATAGCATTTTTGAAATTGAGCTAAAACCATGATGATCTTTGGTGTCCAACATGTTTCATAATCATTATTAAACTTGTTACAAACTTAAAATCAATTGAAATCAAGCTAAAATCGATTCCATTTCATTTTTCAAAACTTCAAAGCGCCTTATGAGTCGAGTTTCAAGTTTGGCCTGAGCAATTGTTGTTCTAATGACTCAAACATCATCACCATACTCCATGGACATGAGGCAGACCATTAATCCTGAACTGTAACACTCTTAACCCCATTTTCGAGTTTCATTTTGAGCTAACTGTAGGTTGACTTGGTTGGAGAGATTGGAGCAAGCTCGAAGCAAGCAAATCATTCACATAGCTTCCATACATGCCGATGATGGTGTAGCAATCCTCAAACAAGTTCTGGAAACGCGTTTTGAGCTTCTTCGATTCTCACTTTTCCAGGTATGCATATGAACTGTGATATCATGATTCCTTGCATCTTTTTGAAAAAGCTCTTGGCCATTCTTTTTCTGCACCTCTAACGATCATTAACCCTCAAAAAAATCCAAGAATCACCAAACCTTCATCATTTAATTTGAGATTTTCAGTTTAGGGTTCGTCGTGTTCTTCAAAACCTAAATCATTCTGGGCTTAAAATAAATGAAATTAACAAGCATATTCATGTTCGTGATGAAAAACCGATCAAGTTTGATTTTTATTTCACTCAATTTGGTTGAGAAACAAAGATTTGTGGGATTTGGATTTACGAAAATCAAAACATGAAGAACATTCTGGCGTGTTCTTCATCATTCTTCATTCAAATTTTTAAATGATCCAATCTTATATCAACGTGTGTGATAACCCACTAACACTCCAGCGCGTTTGGTCTAGTGGTTGTCTGCTTGCCTTTAGTTCTCTTTGACACGCGTCCCACCTCATGGTCATGGGTTCAACACCCATCAGGACCATTCTTTTACAAACTTTCAAATTTTTCATGTTTTTATCAAACTTTCACAATTTTTTGACCAATCAAAACTCCTTATTTTAAGGTGATTTTTGGACACTTGTCAATAAATACATCTATTTTGTGATAGTGCAAAATTTTCGAAAAACTTTCATCGATTAAATTTTAATCGAGGCAGCAGCGTTACGACACTTTTCAAACCTCCTTTTAAGGTGAATTTTTCAAGTTTTCGACTTCGATTTTTTTCAAAAACTTTTCATAAATAAACCACACATTTCAAAACATTTCAAAATCATTTTTCCAAACATTTCATCAAACTTGCATCTTTTACCATGATCGATCCGATTTAAAACGATAAAACTGATTTCGTTTCTTCTCGAAATTCTCGATCGATCATGGGCCTCCCTTATGGTGTAAGTCCCAATCCTTTATGTACATATTTAGTTTTACTTGTACATACTCAAATTATCATTGTTAATATTCAAACGTAAACAAATTTCTTTCGTTTGTTTTCATTCGTTTGTCATCGTTGAATCCATTGGTTCTAAAGGAAGAATTCTTGGTAAAATTTCTTTTTGACCAATGGGCCTCCATCATGGTGTAAGTCCCATAACATTCTTTTATGTACATAATATTTCTTTGTACATATCAAACTTTTGTCAAAAACGTTTTTACAAAGTTTCATCTGTACATATCTGAGATACTCCTTTTATACTCAAGTACGGACAAACTTGATCGTTTGTTTCACATCACTTGTATACTCAAACAAAATAGTCTTTTGTACGTATTTTCTTTGTACATACCAAATACTTTTCATACAAAATTTTCATCGTACATAACGGATACCTTTTACAAATATTCCAACACGGATAAACTTGATCATTCGTTTCCGTTTCATCTGTATAGACCAATGAATACCATTGGTATTGAAAGAGCTTTCTCTGAGTAAAACTTCTTTCAAATCAATGGGCCACCTATAATGTAAGTCCATCCCTCCTATGTACATCCATCTTTATCTGTACATAAAAACTTCGTTCGTGTACATATTTACTTCCTTGTACACATTCAAACTTGTAAATAATCAAATTCGCTCATTTTTAAGCGTTCGTTTCACGAGACACTTGTTTATATTTCATAAACTGTAAATAAACATCATGCATTGTTTATATTTCCTTCATAAACTCATGTGAATACATATCACACACACACACACTGTTTATACAAACCGTCTAAATAATAACATAACAATTAGACTAATCAATAGGTTCCCGAGTTTAGCCTCGCTTGGCTTCATACAAGATAACTCATCCCGTTGAGTTTAGCCTCGCTTGGGCTTTATACAAGACAATCCATCCCGGCATGGATCAGCCTCCGCTTGGGCTTCATACAAGATATTTTATCTCCAGCGAGTTTAGCCTTCTCTTGGGCTTTGTACAAAAAACTCTCCCACGAGTTAGCCTCGCTTGGCCCGTATAAGACAACACTCCCTGTTGAGTCGACCTCCTCTTGGGCTTCGTTCAAAGAACTCCTCATTGAGTTTAGCCTTCTCTTGGGGATCATACAATGAAAGAGATAGAAATCTCTTAACACCTCTATTGGGCTTCAATACAAAGAATCACCAGCTAAGATAGAACCACAGAAAGGATGGTTTCCGGTGAAATCACTTTCAAATTCCCAGTAAAATTTCCGGTGAAATTGCTCTTATTCGAAAAAGGATGGTTTCGGTGAAATCCCTTTCAAGCCAAAGCCGACCATACCCTATAGCTTCCTCTTGAGCTTCATACAAGGACCCTCGACCCTCGGAATGCCTCCTCTTGGGATAACAATACAAGGACCCACGGGCTTCTTAAAGCATCCCTTTAATCCAATCAATTTCTCCTCGAGTTTAGACATCTATCATCTCTATGGAAGAAGTATCTCATCTATCACATCACATACAGTCAAAACTTTTTCAAACTTTTTCATAATGTTTTCAAACAAAACATCTCTTAACGATGGGTGGTAGCTTGTACACAACAAAACACCCAATACTTACAGTTAAAAGATTCAATCACCTTTTTCAAACATCTTTCTTAAACATGTATAGTAGCGCTTGTACACTCAAGCAAAACACCTAATACTTACGACGAAAGATTTAAGCAGTCAAACTTTTGAAATGTATGTGATGAAATAGATTAGATACATTTTCATTAAAATGACATTTATGCATTTCTTACTAACATCCGTTGCTTTCCACTAGCATAAGTGGAACTACAATTACTCGACTTTCTCAACATCCTTTTGAGAATCGTGAGGCCAAGGTCTCATCCTTGCAGAGCAAATTTCTTTCTCTCGGACCAACAAACCATAGAACCACGTAGATCAAGAGCTACAAATGCTCGATTCGCACAGGGGATATGTATGAGAAGATCCTGGATCTTTGCGAGCACAATAATAACAAACACTAGAATCCCACATAATCCACTTGTTTCTTAAAATCCAAGGAGAAACTTTCCCAATCATAGAAATAGCAATTAAAACACACAAACATATCAAATATATTCATATATAAAGTAGATAACTACATATATTTAGGGTGCTCCATCTATTCCTTTATATAACAATCCCCCTGAGAATCTCCCCAATGCGTTACGTCTAGTTTGGCTGAGTCGTTCGCATACCAATATCAATTAGGGTATTTCAGCTTTCCCCTTTTTCATAATCATTAAATCATCTTTCTTGTGTTGAAAATAATAAAGCTTGATGCTCGCGGCATCTTTATAAACAAATCAAAAGATTTAAATCGTTGCGTGCCAGAGAATCTGAACTCACGTTCGCATCCTCTAGCGCGTCACCTTTTAACGCGAACACTTATAATCACATCAAATTTCATCATATTTTCTGAAGACTTATATTCACTTCAAGTTACATCAGATTTTCTGAAGACTTATATTCACTTCAAATTTCATCAGATTATCTGAAGACTTTTATTCACTTCAAATTTCATCCGATTATCTTAAGATTTATGATCATTCAATTTTCACCAAATTTTCAAAAGACTTATGTTCGCTTCAAACTTCATCAGATTTTTTGAAGATTATATTCAATTCAAATTTCATCAGATTTACTAAATACTTATATTCACTTCAAACTTCATCAAAGTTTCTAAAGACTTATATTCACTTCAAATTTCATCAGATTATCTTAAGATTTATGTTCACTTCAATTTTCACCAGATTTTCTGAAGATTATATTCACATCAATTTTCACAGTTTTACGAAGACTTATATTCACTTCAAATATTATTAGATTATGTTAGGATTTATGTTCACTTCAATTTTCACCATATTTTCTGAAGACTTATATTCACTTCAAATTTCATCATATTTTTTGAAGACTTATATTCACTTCAAATTTCATCAGAATTTCTTAAGATTTATGTTCACTTCAATTTTCACTAGATTTTCAGAAGATTATAGTCACATTAATATTCACTAGATTTTCTAAAGACTTATATTCACTTCAACTTAAATCAGATTATCTTAAGATTTATGTTCACTTCAATTTTCACCAGATTTTCTAAAGACTTATATTCACTTAAATTTTCACCAGATTTTCTAAAGACTTATATTCACTTCAATTTTCAACAGATTTTCTGAAGACTTATATTCACTTTAAATTTCATCAGATTTTCATAAGATTTTTGTTCACTTCAATTTTCACTTTTATTTCTAAAGATTATAGTCACTTCAATTTTCACCAGATTTTTTGAAGACTTATATTCACTTAGAATTTCATCAGATTTTCATAAGATTTATGTTCACTTCAATTTTCACTAGATTTTCTGAAGATTATAATCACTTCAATTGTCAAAGATTTTCTGAAGACTTGTATTCACTTCAACCTTCATCAGATTATCTTAAGATTTACGTTCACTTGCTTTTTCACCAGATTTTCTAATGACTTATATTCACTTCAATTTTCACTAGATTTTCTGAAGACTTATATTCACTTAAAATTTCATCAACTTTTCTAAAGACTTATATTCACTTCAAATTTCATCAAATTTCTTGAAGACTTATAATCACTTCAAATTTCATCAGATTATCATAAGATTTATGTTCACTTTAAATATCACTAGATTTTTTGAAGACATATATTGCCTTCAATTTTCATCAGAATTTCTGAAGACTTATATTCACTTCAAAATTCATCAAATTTTCTGAAGGCTTATATTCACTTCAAATTTCATCAGATCATCTTAAGCTTTATATTCACTTCAATTTTCACCAGATTTTCTAAAGACTTATATTTACTTCAATTTTCACTAGATTTTATAAAGGCTTATAATCACTTCAAATTTCATCATATTTCCTGAAGACTTATATTCACTTCATATTACATCCGATTATCTGAAGACTTATATTCACTTTAAATTTCATCAGATTTTCTGAAGACTTATATTCACTTCAAATTTCACCCGATTATCTTAAGATTTATGATCATTCAATTTTCACCAAACTTTCAAAAGAATTATATTCGCTTAAAACTTCATCAGATTTTTTGAAGATTATATTCAATTCAAATTTCATCAGATTTTCTAAAGACTTATATTCACTTCAAACTTCATCAAACTTTCTAAGACTTATATTCACTTCAAATTTCATGATTATCATAAGATTTATATTCACTTCAATTTTCACCAGATTTTGAAGATTATATTCACATCAATTTTCACCATATTTTCTGAAGACTTATATTCACTTCAAATTTATGTTCACTTCAATTTTCACTAGATTTTCAGAAGATTATAGTCACTTCAATATTCTCCAGATTTTCTGAAGACATATATTAACTTCAACTTAAATCAAATTATCTTAAGATTTATGTTCACTTCAATTTTCACCAGATTTTCTAAAGACTTATATTCACTTCAATTTTCACCAGATTTTCTAAAGACTTATATTCACTTCAATTTTCACTAGATTTTCTGAAGACTTATATTCACTTCAAATTTCATCAGATTTTCTGAAGATTTATGTGCACTTCAATTTTCACTTGATTTTCTAAAGATTATAGTCACTTCAATTTTCACCAAATTTTCTGAAGACTTATATTTACTTAAACTTAAATCAAATTATCTTAAGATTTATGTTCACTTCAATTTTCACCAGATTTTCTAAAGACTTATATTCACTTCAATTTTCACTAGATTTTCTGAAGACTTATATTCAATTCAAATTTCATCAGATTTTCTGAAGACTTATATTCACTTCAAATTTCATCAATTTTCTTGAAGACATATATTCACTTCAAATTTCATCAGATTATCTAAAGATTTATATTTACTACAATTTTCCCAGTTTTGAACACTTATATTCACTTCAAATTTCATTAGAGTTTTGAAGACTTATATTTACTTCAAATTTCATAAGATTTTCTGACTTATATTCACTTCAAATTTCATCGATTATCTTAAAATTTATTTTCACTTCAATTTTCACAGTTTTCTAAAGACTTATATTTACTTCAATTTTCACGGAGTTTTCTAAAGGCTTATTCACTTCAAATTTCATTGGATTTTAAGACTTATATTCACTTCAAATTTCATCAGATTATCTTAAGAGTTATATACACTTCAATTTTTACAGATTTTACGAATTTATATTCACTTTAATATTCACCAAATTTTAAAGACTTATATTCACTTCAAATTTCATCAGTTGTCTAAGACTGAATTCACTTCAAACTCATCAAATTTCTTGAGACTTATATTCACTTCAAATTTCATCCAATTATTTAAGATTAATGTTAACTTCAATTTTACAAGGTTTCCTATAGACTTATATTCATTCAATTTTCACAAATTTTCTAAAGACTTATATTACCTTCAAACTTCATAAGATTTTAGAGATTATATTCAATTTAAATTTCATGATTTTCTAAGACTTATATTCACTTCAAATTTCATGATTTTACGAAGACTTATATTCACTTCAAATTTTATCAGTTATCTTAAGATTTATATTCACTTCAATTTTCACAGTTTTACGAGACCTATATTCACTTCAATTTTGCCAAATTTTCGGCGACTTATATTCACTTCAAATTTCATCAGTTTTACGAGACTTATAATCACTTCAAATTTCATCCAGTTATCTTATGATTTATATTCACTTTAAATATCACTAGATTTTTGAAGACATATATTGACTTCAATTTTCATCAAAATTTACGAAGACTTATATTCACTTCAAAATTCATCATATTTTACGAGACTTATATTCACTTCAAATTTCATCGATCATCTTAAGCTTTATATTCACTTCAATTTTCACAGTTTTCTAAAGACTTATATTTACTTCAATTTTCACTAGATTTATAAAGGCATAATCACTTCAAATTTCATCATATTTCACGAAGACTTATATTCACTTATTTACATGATTTTACGAGACTTATATTCACTTTAAATTTCATGATTTTCTAAGACTTATATTCACTTCAATTTCACCCGATTATCTTAAGATTTATGATCATTCAATTTTCACCAAATTTTCAAAGAATTATATTCGCTTAAAACTTCATCAGTTTTTGAAGATTATATTCAATTCAAATTTCATCGATTTTCTAAAGACTTATATTCACTTCAAACTTCATCAAACTTTATAAGACTTATATTCACTTCAAATTTCATGATTATCATAAGATTTATGTTCACTTCAATTTCACAGATTTTACGAAGATTATATTCACATCAATTTTCACAGTTTTACGAAGACTTATATTCACTTCAAATATTGAATTATGTTAGGATTTATATTCACTTCAATTTTCACCATATTTTACGAAGACTTATATTCACTTCAAATTTCATCAAATTTTTGAGACTTATATTCACTTCAAATTTATGTTCACTTCAATTTTCACTAGATTTTGAGAAGATTATAGTCACTTCAATTTCTCAGTTTTACGAAGACTTATATTCACTTCAACAAATCAAATTATCTTAGATTTATGTTCATCAATTTTCACCAGATTTTCTAAGACTTATATTCACTTCAATTTCACGAGTTTTCTAAGACTTATATTCACTTCAATTTTCACTAGATTTTGGAAGACTTATATTCACTTCAAATTTCATCGATTTTACGAAGATTTATATTCACTTCAATTTTCACTTGATTTTCTAAGATTATAGTCACTTCAATTTTCACAGTTTTACGAGACTTATATTCACTTCTAATTTCATCAAATTTTCTTAAGATTTATGTTCACTTCAATTTTCACCTGATTTTCTGAAGACTTATATTCACTTCAATTTTCACCAGATTTTCTGAAGACTTATATTCATTTAAATTTTCACTTGATTTATTGAAGACTTATATTCACTTCAAATTTCATCAGATTTTCTGAAGACTTATATTCACTTCTAATTTCATCGGATTATCTAAAGATTTATATTTACTACAATTTTCCCAGTTTTACGACACTTATATTCACTTCAAATTTCATTAGAGTTTTGAAGACTTATATTACTTCAAATTTCATAAGATTTTACGATATTCACTTCAAATTTCATTGATTATCTTAAAATTTATTTTCACTTCAATTTTCACAGTTTTCTAAGACTTATATTCACTTCAATTTTCACGAGGTTTTCTAAAGGCTTAATTCACTTCAAATTTCATTGGATTTTACGAGACTTATATTCACTTCAAATTTCATGATTATCTTAGAGTTATACACTTCAATTTTACGATTTTTGAAGATTTATATTCACTTTAATGTTCGCAAATTTTACGAAGACTTATATTCACTTCAAATTTCATCAGATTGTCTAAAGACTTATATTCACTAAATTCATCAAATTTCTTGAAGACTTATATTCACTTCAAATTTCATCCAATTATTTTAAGATTAATGTTCTTCAATTTTACAAGGTTCCTATAGACTTATATTCATTCAATTTTCACCAAATTTTCTAAAGACTTATATTCGCTTCAAATTTCATAGATTTTACGAAGATTATATTCAATTTAAATTTCATCAGTTTTCTAAGACTTATATTCACTTCAAATTTCATGATTTTACGAAGACTTATATTCACTTCAAATTTTATCAGTTATCTTAAGATTTATATTCACTTCAATTTTCACGAGTTTTACGAAGACCTATATTCACTTCAATTTTGCCAAATTATCGAGACTTATATTCACTTCAAATTTCATGATTTTACGAAGACTTATAATCTTCAAATTTCATAAGTTATCTTATGATTTATATTCACTTTAAATATCACTAAATTTTTGAAGACATATATTGACTTCAATTTTCATCAATTTACGAAGACTTATATTCACTTCAAAATTCATCATATTTCACTTATATTCAAATTTCATCGGATCATCTCAAGCTTTATATTCACTTCAATTTTCACCAGTTTTCTAAAGACTTATATTTACTTCAATTTTCACTAGATTTTATAAAGACTTATATTCACTTCAAATTTCATCATATTTCACGAGACATATATTCACTTCATATTTCATCAGTTTTACGAAGACTTATATTCACTTCAAATTTCATTGATTTTTGAAGACTTATATTCACTTCAAATTTCATCAGATTATCTTAAGATTTATGATCATTCAATTTTCACCAAATTTTCAAAAATTATATTCACTTAAAACTTCATCAGTTTTTGAAGATTATATTCAATTCAAATTTCATCAGTTTTCTAAAGACTTATATTCACTTCAAACTTCATCAAACTTTATAAAGACTTATATTCACTTCAAATTTCATCGATTATCATAAGATTTATGTTCACTTCAATTTTCACGGATTTTACGAAGATTATATTCACATCAATTTTCACAGTTTTACGAAGACTTATATTCACTTCAAATATTATGAGATTATGTTAGGATTTATATTCACTTCAATTTCACCATATTTTACGAAGACTTATATTCACTTAAATTTCATCAAATTTTTGAAGACTTATATTCACTTCAAATTTATATTCACTTCAATTTTCACTAGATTTTGAAGATTATATTCACTTCAATATTCTCCAGTTTTACGAAGACTTATATTCACTTCAACTTAAATCAAATTATCTTAAGATTTATATTCACTTCAATTTTCACCATTTTCTAAGACTTATATTCACTTCAATTTTCACGGATTTTCTAAGACTTATATTCACCAATTTTCACTAGATTTTCGAAGACTTATATTCACTTCAAATTTCATTGATTTTACGAAGATTTATATTCAATTTTCATGATTTTCTAAAGATTATATTCACTTCAATTTCACAGTTTTACGAAGACTTATATTTACTTAAATTTAAATCAATTATCTTAGATTTATGTTCACTAATTTTCACGGATTTTCTAAAGACTTATATTCACTTCAATTTTCTAGATTTTCGAAGACTTATATTCAATTTAAATTTCATGATTTTACGAGACATATTCACTTCAAATTTCATCAATTTTCTTGAAGACTTATATTCACTTCAAATTTCATCAGATTATCTAAAGATTTATATTTACTACAATTTTCCCAGTTTTACGAAGACTTATATTCACTTCAATTTCATTAGAGTTTTGAAGACTTATATTCACTTCAAATTTCATAAGATTTTCGGACTTATATTCACTTCAAATTTCATTGATTATCTTAAAATTTATTTCCTTCAATTTTCACCGTTTTCTAAAGACTTATATTTACTTCAATTTCACGGAGTTTTCTAAAGGCTTATATTCACTTCAAATTTCATTGGATTTTACGAAGACTTATATTCACTAATTTCATGATTTCTTAAGAGTTATATACACTTCAATTTTACGATTTTACGAAGATTTATATTCACTTTAATGTTATCAATTTTAGAGACTTATATTCACTTCAAATTTCATCATTTGTCTAAGACTTATTCACTTCAAACTCATCAAATTTCTTGAAGACTTATATTCACTTCAAATTTCATCCAATTATTTTAAGATTAATATTAACTTCATTTTACAAGGTTTCTATGACTTATATTCATTCAATTTTCACCAAATTTTCTAAAGACATATTCACTTCAAATTTCATAAGATTTTACGAAGATTATATTCAATTTAAATTTCATCAGTTTTCTAAAGACTTATATTCACTTCAAATTTCATTGTTTTACGAAGACTTATATTCACTTCAAATTTTATGATTATCTTAGAATTTATATTCACTTCAATTTTCACAGTTTTAGAACCTATATTCACTTCAATTTTGCCAAATTATCGACGACTTATATTCACTTCAAATTTCATTGATTTTACGAAGACTTATAATCACTTCAAATTTCATCAGATTATCTTATGATTTATATTCACTTTAAATTTCACTAGATTTTTGAAGACATATATTCACTTCAATTTTCATCAATTTTAGAGACTTATATTCACTCAAATTCATCATATTTTAGAGGCTTATATTCACTTCAAATTTCATCGGATCATCTTAAGACTTTATATTCACTTCAATTTTCACAGTTTCTAAGACTTATATTCACTTCAATTTTCACTAGATTTTATAAGGCTTATAATCACTTCAAATTTCATCATATTTCACAGACTTATATTCACTTCATATTTCATGATTTTACGACTTATATTCACTTTAAATTTCATCGATTTTCTAAAGACTTATATTCACTTCAAATTTCACCGATTATCTTAAGATTTATATCATTCAATTTTCACCAAATTTTCAAAAGATTATATTCACAAAACTTCATCAGATTTTTGAGAATTATATTCAATTCAAATTTCATCAGATTTTCTAAGACTTATATTCACTTAAATTCATCAAATTTTATAAGACTTATATTCACTTCAAATTTCATCAGTTATCATAGATTTATATTCACTTCATTTTTGCAGTTTTGAAGATTATATTCACTTCAATTTTCACAGTTTTACGAAGACTTATATTCACTTCAAATATTGTAAGTTATGTTAGGATTTATATTCACTTCAATTTTCACCATATTTTACGAAGACTTATATTCACTTCAAATTTCATCAAATTTTTGAAGACTTATATTCACTTCAAATTATTCACTTCAATTTCACTAGATTTCGGGAAACTTATATTCACTTCAATATTCTCAGATTTTAGAAGACTTATATTCACTTCAATTAAATCAAATTATCTTAAGATTTATATTCATGATTTTCACAGTTTTCTAAGACTTATATTCACTTCAATTTTCACAGTTTCTAAGACTTATATTCACTTCAATTTTCACTAGATTTTCGGGACATATTCACTTCATTTCTTGATTTTGAATTTATATTCACTTCAATTTTCACTTGATTTTAAAAGATTATTCACTTCAATTTTCATCGATTTTACGAAGACTTATATTCACTTAAATTTCATCAAATTATCTTAAGATTTATATTCCTTCAATTTTCACTGATTTTCTAAAGACTTATATTCACTTCAATTTTTCTAGATTTTACGAAGACTTATATTCACTTCAAATTTCATGATTTTTACGAAGACTTATATTCACTTCAAATTTCATCAATTTTCTTGAAGACTTATATTCACTTCAAATTTCATTGGATTATCTAAGTTTATATTCACTTCAATTTTCCCAGTTTACGAAGACTTATATTCACTTCAAATTTCATTAGATTTTTGAGACTTATATTCACTTCAAATTTCATAAGATTTTACGAGACATATTCACTTCAAATTTCATCAGTTATCTTAAATTTATTTTCACTTCAATTTTCACCAGTTTTAAAGACTTATTTACTTCAATTTTCACGGGTTTTTAAAGACTTATATTCACTTCAAATTTCATGGATTTTACGAACTTATATTCACTTCAAATTTCATGATTATCTTAGAGTTATGTTCACTTCAATTTTTACGATTTTTGAAGATTTATATTCACTTTAATTTATCAAATTTTAAAGACTTATATTCACTTCAAATTTCATCAGTTTCTAAAGACTTATATTCACTTCAAATTCATCAAATTTTTGAAGACTTATATTCACTTCAAATTTCATCAATTATTTTAAGATTAATGTTAACTTCATTTTACAAGGTTTCCTATAGACTTATATTCATTCAATTTTCATAAATTTCTAAGACATATTACTTCAAACTTCATAAGATTTTCTGAAGATTATATTCACTTCAAATTTCATGATTTTCTAAGACTTATATTCACTTCAATTTCATCGATTTTACGAGACTTATATTCACTAAATTTCATCAGTTATCTTAAGATTTATATTCACTTCAATTTCACAGTTTTAGAGACTTATATTCACTTCAATTTTGCCAAATTTTCGAAGACTTATATTCACTTCAAATTTCATTGATTTTGAAGACTTATATTCACTTCAAATTTCATCGGATTATCTTATGATTTATATTCACTTCAAATTTCACTAGATTTTGAAGACTTATATTCACTTCAATTTTCATCAATTACGAAGACTTATATTCACTTCAAAATTCATCATATTTACGAAGACTTATATTCATTCAAATTTCATCGGATCATCTTTCGAGCTTTATATTCCTTCAATTTTCACGGTTTCTAAAGACTTATATTCTTCAATTTTCACTAGATTTTATAAAGACTTATAATCACTTCAAATTTCATCATATTTCACGAAGACTTATATTCACTTCTTTTCATGATTTTACGAAGACTTATATTCACTTCAAATTTCACCAGTTTTTTGAAGACTTATATTCACTTCAATTTCACCGATTATCTTAAGATTTATATCATTCAATTTTCAAATTTTCAAAAATTATATTCACTTAAAATTTCATGATTTTTTGAAGATTATATTCACTTCAAATTTCATCAGTTTTCTAAGACTTATATTCACTTCAAATTTCATCAAATTTTATAAAGACTTATATTCACTTCAAATTTCATTGATTATCTAAGATTTATATTCACTTAATTTTCATCAGATTTTTAGAGATTATATTCACTTCAATTTTCACAGTTTTTACGAAGACTTATATTCACTTCAAATTATTAGTTATCTTAGGATTTATATTCACTTCAATTTTCACCATATTTTAAAGACTTATATTCACTGAATTTCATCGATTTTTGAACATATATTCACTTCAAATTTATATTCACTTCAATTTCACTAGATTTTTGAAGATTATATTCATATTCTCAGTTTTACGAAGACTTATATTCACTTCAAATTCATCAAATTATCTTAAGATTTATATTCACTTCAATTTTCACGGATTTTCTAAAGACTTATATTCACTTCAATTTTCACGGATTTTAAAGACTTATATTCACTTCAATTTTCACTAGATTTTGAAGACTTATATTCACTTCAATTTCTTGGATTTTACGAAACTTTATTACTTCAATTTTCCTTGATTTTAAAAGATTATATTCTTCAATTTTCACCAAATTTTTAGAAGACTTATATTTACTTCAATTAAATCAAATTATCTTAAGATTTATATTCACTTCATTTTCACCAGATTTTCTAAGACTTATATTCACTTCAATTTCACTAGATTTTACGAGACTTATATTCACTTCAAATTTCATTGATTTTACGAGACTTATATTCACTTCAATTTCATCAATTTTCTTGAAGACTTATATTCACTTCAATTTCATCAGATTATCTAAAGATTTATATTTACTTCAATTTTCCCAGTTTTAAAGACTTATATTCACTTCAAATTTCATTAGATTTTGAAGACTTATATTCACTTCAATTTCATAAGATTTTTCGAGACTTATATTCACTTCAAATTTCATGATTATCTTAAAATTTATATTCACTTCAATTTCACAGTTTTCTAAAGACTTATATTCCTTCAATTTTCACGGGTTTCTAGGCAAATTCACTTCAAATTTCATTGGATTTTACGAAGACTTATATTCACTTCAAATTTCATCAGTTATCTTAGAGTTATATACTTCAATTTTCACAGTTTTTTGAAGATTTATTCACTTCAATTTATCGAATTTTACGAAGACTTATATTCACTTCAAATTTCATCAGTTTTCAAGACTATATTCACTTCAAATTCATCAAATTTCTTGAGACTTATATTCAAATTTCATCAATTTTTAAGATTATATTCACCAATTTTTACAGTTTTATAGACTTATATTCACTTCAATTTTCATCAAATTTTCTAAAGACATATTCACTTCAAATTTCATAAGATTTTACGAAGATTATATTCACTTTAAATTTCATTGATTTTTAAAGACTTATATTCACTTCAAATTTCATTGATTTTACGAAGACTTATATTCACTTCAAATTTCATGGATTATCTTAAGATTTATATTCACTTCAATTTTCACGGATTTTGAAGACTTATATTCATTTTTGCCAAATTTTCGAAGACTTATATTCTTCAAATTTCATCGGATTTTTACGAAGACTTATATTCACTTCAAATTTCATCAGATTATCTTAAGATTTATATTCACTTCAAATTTCACTAGATTTTTGAAGA
Organism: Vicia sativa; assembly: GCA_021764765.1. Lineage (NCBI taxonomy): Eukaryota > Viridiplantae > Streptophyta > Magnoliopsida > Fabales > Fabaceae > Vicia > Vicia sativa. The sequence goes on along the minus strand of CM038796.1, from coordinate 179,318,238 downwards.
CTTATATTCACTCAATTTTCATATTAATTTACGAAGACTTATATTCACTTCAAATTTCATCATTTTACGAGACTTATATTCACTTCAAATTTCATGGATTTCTCAAGACTTTATATTCACTTCATTTTCATGATTTTCTAAAGACTTATATTCACTTCAATTTCACTAGATTTTATAAGAAGCTTATAATCACTTCAATTTCATCATATTTCACGAAGACTTATATTCTTCAAATTTCATGATTTTACGAGACTTATATTCACTTCAAATTTCATCGATTTTTTGAAGACTTATATTCACTTCAAATTTCATGATTATCTTGGTTATATCATTCAATTTTCACCAAATTTTCAAAAGACTTATATTCACTTAAATTTCATCCAGTTTTGAAGATTATATTCACTTCAAATTTCATCGATTTTCTAAGACTTATATTCACTTCAAATTTCATCAAATTTTATAAGACTTATATTCACTTCAAATTTCATGATTATCAGTTATATTCACTTCAATTTTCACGGATTTTACAGACTTATATTCACTTCAATTTCACGGTTTTGAGAGACTTATATTCCTTCAATATTTTAGATTATCTTAGGATTTATATTCACTTCAATTTCACCATATTTTAAGACTTATATTCACTTCAATTTCATCAAATTTTGAAGACTTATATTCACTTCATTATGTTCCTTCAATTTTTTCACTAGTTTTGATTATAGTTCTTCATATTCTCAGTTTTACGAAGACTTATATTCACTTCAAATTTCATCAAATTTCTTAAGATTATTCATTGTTTTCTGGATTTTCTAAGACTTATATTCACTTCAATTTCATTGATTTTCTAAAGACTTATATTCACTTCAATTTTCACTAGATTTTTGGAAGACTTATATTCACTTCAAATTTCATAGGATTTTAGAAGTTTATATTCACTTCAATTTTCACTTGATTTTCTAAAGATTATATTCATGATTTCACCAAATTTTAAGACTTATATTCACTTAAATTTCAATCAAATTATCTTAAGATTATATTCACTTCAATTTCACGGATTTTCTAAGACTTATATTCACTTCAATTTCACTAGATTTTACGAAGACTTATATTCATTTAATTTCATCAGTTTTTAGAAGACTTATATTCACTTCAAATTTCATCAATTTTCTTGAAGACTTATATTCACTTCAAATTTCATCGGATTTTCTAGATTTATATTCACTTCAATTTTCCCAGTTTTACGAAGACTTATATTCACTTCAATTTCATTAGATTTTTTGAGACTTATATTCACTTCAAATTTCATCAGATTTAAGACTTATATTCACTTCAAATTTCATTAGATTATCTTAAATTTATATTCACTTCAATTTTCACAGTTTTCTAAAGACTTATATTCACTTCAATTTTCACGGGTTTTCTAAGACTTATATTCACTTCAAATTTCATTGGATTTTCGAAGACTTATATTCACTTCAAATTTCATCAGTTATCTTAGAGTTATGTTCACTTCAATTTTTTACGGATTTTACGAAGACTTATATTCACTTCAATTTATCAAATTTTACGAGACTTATATTCACTTCAATTTCATCGATTTTCTAAGACTTGATTCACTTCAATTTTGTTCTTGAAGACTTATATTCACTTCAAATTTCATAATTATTTTAAGATTAATGTTAACTTCAATTTTTACAAGGTTTCTAGACTTATATTCATTTCAATTTCACCAAATTTTCTAAAGACTTATCACTTCAAATTTTCAAGATTTTTAGAAGATTATATTCATTTAAATTTCATGATTTTCTAGAACTTATATTCACTTCATTTCATAGTTTAAAGACTTATATTCACTTCAAATTTCATCGATTATCTTAAGATTTATATTCACTTCAATTTTCACGGATTTTACGAAGACTTATATTCACTAATTTTCCAAATTTTCGAGACTTATATTCACTTCAATTTCATCAGTTTTCGAAGACTTATATTCACTTCAAATTTCATCAGTTATCTTAAGATTTATATTCACTTCAAATTTCACTAGATTTTTGAGACTTATATTCACTTCATTTTCATTGAAATTTAGAAGACTTATATTCACTTCAAATTTCATCATATTTTCGAAGATTATTATTCAAATTTCATTCGAGATTATCTTAAGCTTTATATTCACTTCAATTTTCACAGTTTTCTAAGACTTATATTCACTTCAATTTTCACTAGATTTTATAAAACTTATAATCACTTCAAATTTCATCATATTTCAAGTATATTCACTTCATATTTCATCATTTTGAAGACTTATATTCACTTTAAATTTCATTAGTTTTTCGAAGACTTATATTCACTTAAATTTCATTAATTATCTTAGATTTATATCATTCAATTTTCATCAAATTTTCAAAAGACTTATATTCACAAAATTTCATCAGATTTTTGAGATTATATTCACTTCAAATTTCATGAGTTTCTAAAGACTTATATTCACTTCAATTTCATTGAATTTTATAAAGACTTATATTCTTCAAATTTCATTATTTATAAGATTTATATTCACTTCAATTTTCACGGTTTTAAATTATATCACTTCAATTTTCACAGTTTTACGAAGACTTATATTCACTTCAAATTTATTAGATTATATTGGTTATATTTCATGATTTTCACTATATTTTACGAAGACTTATATTCACTTCAAATTTCATCAATTTTGAAGACTTATAACTTCAAATTTATTACTTAATTTTCACTAGATTTTTGGAAGATTATATTCACTTCAAATTCTCAGTTTTACGAAGACTTATATTCACTTCAAATTCAATCAAATTATCTTAAGATTTATATTCACTTCAATTTTCACAGTTTTCTAAGACTTATATTCACTTCAATTTTCACAGTTTTCTAAGACTTATATTCACTTCAATTTCACTAGATTTTTGGAAGACTTATATTCACTTCAATTTCATCAGTTTTACGAAGATTTATATACTTCAATTTCACTTGATTTTCTAAAGACTTATATTCACTTCAATTTCCAGATTTTACGAAGACTTATATTTACAAACTTAAATTAAATTATCTTAGATTTATATTCACTTCAATTTTCTGATTTTCTAAAGACTTATATTCACTTCAATTTCACTAGATTTTACGAGACTTATATTTCATTTAAATTTCATCAGTTTACGAAGACTTATATTCACTTCAAATTTCATCAATTTCTTGAAGACTTATATTCACTTCAATTTCATGATTATCTAAAGATTTATATTCACTTCAATTTTCCCAGTTTTGAAGACTTATATTCACTTCAAATTTCATTAGATTTTTGAAGACTTATATTACTTCAAATTTCATAAGATTTTGAAGACATATTCACTTCAAATTTCATTGATTATCTTAAAATTTATTTCATTCATTTTCACGATTTTCTAAAGACTTATATTCACTTCAATTTTCACAGGTTTCTAAGACAAATTCACTTCAAATTTCATTAGTTTTTGACTTATATTCACTTCAAATTTCATCAGTTATCTGAAGAGTTATATTCACTTCAATTTTCACAGTTTTACGAGACTTATATTCACTTCAACGTTATTAAATTTTAGAGACTTATATTAAATTTCATTGATTTTCTGAACTTATTCACCAAATTCATCAAATTTCTTGAAGACTTATATTCACTTCAAATTTCATCAATTATTTTAAGATTATGTTCACTTCATTTTAGGTTTCCTATAGACTTATATTCATTCAATTTCATCAATTTCAAGACTTATATTCCTTCAAATTTCATCAGATTTTACGAAGATTATATTCACTTTAAATTTCATGATTTTCTAAAGACTTACTTCAAATTTCACCAGTTTCGAAGACTTATATTCTTCATTTTCTGATTATCTTAGATTTATATATTATTCAATTTTCACGGATTTTCGAAGACTTATATTCACTTCAATTTTGCCGATTTTAAAGACTTATATTCACTTCAATTTCATTGATTTTTGAAGACTTATATTCACTTCAAATTTCATCGAGTTATCTTAGATTTATATTCACTTCAAATTTCATCAATTTTTGAAGACTTATATTCACTTCATTTTCATTGATTTTAAAGACTTATATTCACTTCAAATTTCATCATATTTACGAAAACATATTCACTTCAATTTCATTGGATTATCTTAAACATATTCACTTCAAATTTCACGGTTTTCTAAAGACTTATATTCACTTCAATTTCACTAGATTTTATAAAACTTAATCACTTCAAATTTCATCATATTTTACGAAGACTTATATTCACTTATTTCATGATTTTACGAAGACTTATATTCACTTCAAATTTCATCAGTTTTAAAGAGACTTATATTCACTTCAATTTCACAGTTATCTTAAGATTTATATTCATTCAATTTCATCAAATTTTAAAAGACTATTTAAATTTCATCAGTTTTGAAGATTATATTCACTTCAAATTTCATGATTTTCTAAGACTTATATTCACTTCAAATTTCATCATTTTCTAAAGACTTATATTCACTGAATTTCATCAGTTATCAAAGATTTATATTCACTAATTTTCACAGTTTACGAGATTATATTCACTTCAATTTCATCAGATTTTCGAAGACTTATATTCACTTCAAATTTAGATTTTAGGATTTATATTCATCAATTTCATCATATTTTACGAACTATTCACTTGTTTCTCAAATTTTTTGAAGACTTATATTCACTTCAAATTTATGTTCTTCAATTTTCACTAGATTTTAGGAAGATTATATTCACTTCATATTCTCAGTTTTTTGAGACTTATATTCACTTCAAATTTCATCAAATTATCTTAGATTTATATTCACTTCAATTTTCACAGTTTTCTAAAGACTTATATTCACTTCAATTTCAGTTTTCTAAAGACTTATACTTCAATTTTCACTAGATTTTGAAGACTTATATTCACTTCAAATTTCATGATTTTAGAGATTTATATACTTCATTTTCACTTGATTTTCTAAGATTATATTCACTTCATTTCACAGTTTTACGAAGACTTATATTCACTTAAATTTCATCAGTTCTTAAGATTTATATTCACTTCAATTTTCACAGTTTTCTAAGACTTATATTCATTCAATTTTCACTAGATTTTACGAAGACTTATATTCACTTCAAATTTCATGATTTTTACGAAGACTTATATTCACTTCAAATTTCATCAATTTTTCTTGAAGACTTATATTCACTTCAAATTTCATCATATTTTCTAAAGATTTATATTCACTTCAATTTTCCCAGATTTTTACGAAGACTTATATTCACTTCAAATTTCATTAGATTTTTGAGACTTATATTACTTCAAATTTCATAAGATTTTCGAGACTTATATTCACTTCAAATTTCATTGATTATCTTAAAATTTATTTTCCTTCAATTTTCACAGTTTTTAAAGACTTATATTCACTTCAATTTTCACGGGTTTCTAAGACTTATATTCCTTCAAATTTCATTTGGATTTTACGAAGACTTATATTCACTTCAATTTCATCAGATTATCAAGACTTATATTCACTTCATTTTTCAGTTTTAGAAGATTTATATTCACTTCAATTTATAGAATTTACGAGACTTATATTCACTTCAAATTTCATCCAGTTTTCTAAAGACTTATATTCATGAAATTCATCAAATTTCTTGAGACTTATATTCACTTCAATTTCATCAATTATTTTAAGATTAATGTGTGATTTTACAAGGTTTCTATAGACTTATTGTTCAATTTTCACCATTTCTAAGACTTATATTCACTTAATTCATAAGATTTTCTGAAGATTATATTCAATTTAAATTTCATCAGTTTTCTAGACATATTCACTTCAAATTTCATGATTTACGAAACATATTCACAAATTTCATTGATTATCTTAGATTTATATTCACTTCATTTTCACGATTTTTAAAGACTTATATTCACTTCAATTTTTGCCAAATTTTCGAGACTTATATTCACTTCAAATTTCATCAGTTTTTCGAAGACTTATATTCACTTCAAATTTCATTGGTTATCTTATGATTTATTTCACTTCAAATTTCACAGATTTTGAAGACTTATATTACTTCATTTTCATGAATTCGAGACTTATATTCACTTCAAATTTCATCATATTTAGAAACTTATTCCTTCAAATTTCATCAGATTTCTTAACTTTATATTCACCAATTTCATCGATTTTAAGACTTATATTTACTTCAATTTTCATCGTTTTATAAAGACTTATATTCACTTCAAATTTCATCATATTTCACGAGACATATTCACTTCAATTCATCAGTTTTAGAGACTTATATTCACTTCAATTTCATGATTTTAAGACTTATATTCACTTCAATTTCACAGGTTTATCTTAAGATTTATATCATTCAATTTTCACCAAATTTTCAAAAGACTTATATTCACAAATTTCATCAGTTTTTGAAGATTATATTCACTTCAATTTCATCAGTTTTCTAAGACTTATATTCACTTCAAATTTCATCAAATTTATAAGAACTTATATTCACTTCAAATTTCATCGGATTATCTCAAGATTTATATTCAGCAATTTCACGGATTTTAAAGATTATATTCTTCAATTTTCACGATTTTACGAGACTTATATTCATTCAAATTTCATTAGATTATCTTAGGATTTATATTTCACTTGTTTTCTTTACGAAGACTTATATTCCTTCAATTTCATCAATTTTTTGAGACTTATATTCACTCAAATTTAAAGACCGATTTTCACTAGATTTTACGAAGATTATATTCACTGATATTCTCCAGTTTTAGAGACTTATATTCACTTCATATTCGAATTATCTTAAGATTATATTCACTTCAATTTCAGTTTTCTAAGAGACTTATATTCACTTCAATTTTCACAAGATTTTCTAAGACTTATATTCACTTCAATTTTCATTTGTTTTACGAGACTTATATTCCTTCAAATTTCATATGATTTTACGAAGATTTATATTCACTTCAATTTTCATGATTTCTAAAGATTATATTCACTTCATTTTCACAGTTTTAGAGACTTATATTCAAACAATCGGATTATCTTAAGATTTATATTCACTTCAATTTCACCAGTTTTCTAGGACTTATATTCACTTCAATTTCACTAGATTTTACGAGACTTATATTCACTTCAATTTCATGATTTTAGAAGACTTATATTCACTTAAATTTCATCAATTTTTTGAAGACATATATTCACTTCAAATTTCATGATTATCTAAAGATTTATATTCACTTCAATTTTCCCGGTTTTACGAAGACTTATATTCATGAATTTCATTAGATTTTGAAGACTTATATTCACTTAAATTTCATAAGATTTTCGGTTATATTCACTTCAAATTTCATCAAATTATCAAATTTATTTTCATCAATTTTCACCAGATTTTCTAAGACTTATATTCACTTCAATTTTCACGAGTTTTCTAAAGACTTATATTCACTTCATTTCATTGGATTTGAGACTTATATTCACTTCAAATTTCATTGATTATCTTAGACTTATATTCACTTCAATTTTACGGATTTTCTGATTTATATTCACTTCAATTTAATCAAAATTTACGAAGACTTATATTCACTTCAAATTTCATCAGTTTTCAAGACTTATTCACTTCAAATAAATCATTTTTGAAGACTTATATTCACTCAAATTTCATCAATTATTTAGATTAATTCTAACTGATTTTTACAAGATTTCCTATAGACTTATATTCACTTCAATTTCATCAAATTTCTAAAGACTTATATTCAGCAAATTTCATGATTTTACGAAGTTATTCACTTCAAATTTCATCAGTTTTAAAGACTTATATTCACTTCAAATTTCATTGATTTTAGAACATATTCTTCAAATTTTTTATCGATTATCTTAAAGATTTATATTCACTTCAATTTTCATAGTTTTGAGGACTATATTCACTTCAATTTTCCAAATTTTCTGAGACTTATATTCACTTCAAATTTCATTGATTTTACGAGACTTATATTCACTTCAAATTTCATAGATTATCTTAAGATTTATATTCACTTTAAATTTCACTTGTTTTTGAAGACTTATATTCTTCAATTTTATCGAAATTTACGAAGACTTATATTCACTTCAAATTTCATCATATTTTCGAAGACTTATATTCACTTAAATTTCATCGAGATTATCTTAAGCTTATATTCACTTCAATTTTCTGATTTTCTAAAGACTTATATTCACTTCAATTTCATAGATTTTAAGGTATATTCACTAAATTTCATATTTTACGAATATTAACTTCATATTCATCAGTTTTAGAGACTTATATTCACAATTTCATGATTTTAGAGACTTATATTCTTAATTTTGATTATATTTAAGATTTATATCATTTAATTTTCACCAAATTTCAAAAGACTATATTCACTTCAAATTTCATCAGTTTTTTGAAGATTATATTCACTTCAATTTCATAGTTTTAAGACTTATATTCACTTCAAATTTCAAATTTTAAGACTTATATTCACTTCAATTTCATCAGTTATCGAAGATTATATTCACTTCAATTTTCAGGATTTTACGAAGATTATATTCATTCAAATTTCACGGATTTTACAGACTTATATTCTTCATTATTAGATTATCTTAGGATTTATATTCACTTCAATTTTCATATATTTAAAGACTTATATTCACTTCAATTTCATCAATTTTTGAAGACTTATATTCAGCAATTTATATTTATTTCACTAGTTTTGATTATATTCCTTCAATATTCTCAGTTTTTGAAGACATATTCTTCAACCATCAGATTTCTTAAGACTTATATTCACTTCAATTTCATTGGATTTCTAAGACTTATATTCACTTCATTTCACAGTTTTCTAAGACTTATATTCACTTCAATTTCATAGATTTTACGAAGACTTATATTCACTTCAAATTTCATTAGTTTTAGAATTTATGTTCTTCAATTTCATTGATTTTCTAAAGATTATATTCACTTCAATTTCACCAGTTTTACGAAGACTTATATTCACTTAAATTTCATCAAATTATCTTAGATTTATATTTAATTTCTGGTTTCTGAACTTATTCACTTCAAATTTCACTAGATTTTGAAGACTTATATTCATTCAAATTTCATCGATTTTACGAAGACTTATATTCACTTCAAATTTCATCAATTTTCTTGAAGATATATTCACTTCAAATTTCATCAGTTTTCTAGTTATATTCACTTAATTTTCACAGTTTTCGAAGCTTATATTCCTTCAATTCATAGTTTTTGAAGACTTATATTTAATTCATAAGTTTTACGAAGACTTATATTCACTTCAAATTTCATGATTATCTTAAAGACTTTATATTCCTTCATTTTCACGGGATTTCTAAAACTTATATTCTTCATTTTCACTAATTTTCTAAAGACTTATATTACTTCAAATTTCATTGGTTTTAGAGACTTATATTCACTTCAAATTTCATCAGTTATCTTAAGATTATATTCACTTGTTTTAGATTTACGAAGATTTATATTCACTTCAATTTCATCGAATTTTAAAGACTTATATTCACTTAATTTCATTCAGTTTCTAAAGACTTATTCACTTCAAATTCAAATTTTTGAAGACTTATATTCACTTCAATTTCATCAATTTTTTAAGATTAATGCTAACTTCAATTTTACAAGATTTCCTGACTTATATTCATTCAATTTTCTGAATTTTTAAGACTTATATTCACTTCAAATTCATAAGATTTTAAAGATTATATTCACTTTAAATTTCATCAGTTTTCTAAGACTTATATTCACTTCAATTTCTAGATTTTAAAGAGACTTATTTCACTTCAAATTTTATCAGTTATCTTTAAGATTTATTCTTCAATTTCACAGTTTTACGAGACTTATATTCACTTCAATTTTTGCCGATTTTCTGAAGACTTATATTCACTTCAAATTTCATGATTTTAGAAGACTTAATCACTTCAAATTTCATTAAATTATCTTAAGATTTATATTCCTTTAAATTTCACTAGATTTTTTGAAGACTTATATTCACTTCAATTTTCATGATTACGAAGACTTATATCAAAATTCAATCATGTTTTAAAGTTATATTCACTTCAAATTTCATCGGATTATCTTAAGCTTTATATTCATTCAATTTTCACGGATTTTCTAAGACTTATATTCACTTGTTTCACTAGATTTTATAAAGGCTTATATTCACTTCAAATTTCATCATATTTCACGAAGACTTATATTCACTTGTTTTCATGATTTTACGAAGACTTATATTCACTAAATTTCATGATTTTACGAGACTTATATTCACTTCAAATTTCATCAGATTATCTTAAGATTATATCATTTCAATTTTCATGGAATTTTCAAAGACTTATATTCACTTAAAATTTCATCGAGATTTTTGAAGATTATATTCATTCAATTTCATTGATTTTCTAAGACTTATATTCACTTCAAATTTCATCAATTTTTAAGACTTATATTCAAATTTCATGATTATCTTAAGATTTATATTCACTTCATTTCATAAGTTTTCGAAGATTATATTCATCAATTTTCTGATTTTACGAACTTATATTCACCAAATTTATTAGATTATCTTAGGATTTATATTCACTTCAATTTTCACCATATTTTACGAGACTTATATTCACTTCAATTTCATCCAATTTTGAAGACTTATATTCACTTCAAATTTCATGTTCACTTCAATTTTCACTAGATTTTGAAGATTATATTCCTTATATTCTCCCAGTTTTACGAACTTTATTCACTTCTAACTTCAAATGAAATTATCTTAAGATTTATATTCTTCAATTTCACAGTTTTCTAAAGACTTATATTCACTTCAATTTTCACAGTTTTCTAGAGACTTATATTCACTTCATTTTCATAGATTTTTACGAGACTTATATTCACTTCAAATTTCATTGATTTACGAAGATTTATTCACTTCAATTTTCATGATTTTAAAGACTTATATTCACTTCAATTTTCACAGTTTTACGAAGACTTATATTACTTAAACAAATCAAATTATCTTGGTTATAACTTCAATTTTCATGGATTTTTGAGACATATTCACTTCAATTTCACTAGATTTTAAGACTTATATTCACTTCAAATTTCATGATTTTTACGAGACTTATATTCACTTCAAATTTCATCAATTTTCTTGAAGACTTATATTCACTTAAATTCATCAGATTTTCTAAATTTATATTCACTTCAATTTCCCAGTTTTACGAAGACTTATATTCACTTCAAATTTCATTAGATTTTTGAAGACTTATATTCACTTCAAATTTCATAAGATTTTACGAGACTTATATTCACTTCAAATTTCATTGATTATCTTAAGATTTATTTCACTTCAATTTTCACGAGTTTCTAAAGACTTATATTCACTTCAATTTTCACGAGTTTTTAAAGAACATATTCTTCAAATTTCATTGGATTTTCGAAGACTTATATTCACTTCAAATTTCATCGAGATTATCTTAAGAGTTATATTCACTTCAATTTTTACGGATTTTAAGACTTATATTCACTAATTTTATCCATTTTCGAAGACTTATATTCTTCAAATTTCATAGATTTTCAAGACTTAGTTCACTAAATTCATCAAATTTCTTGAAGACTTATATTCCTTCAAATTTCATCAATTATTTTAAGATTATATTCTTTAATTTTACAAGTTTTTAAGACTTATATTCACTTCAATTTCACCATTTTTCTAAGACATATTCCTTCAAATTTCATAGATTTTTACGAGATTATATTCACTTCAAATTTCATGAGTTTTCTGAAGACTTATATTCATTCAATTTCTTGATTTGAGACTTATATTCACTTCAAATTTCATCGATTATCTTAAGATTTATATTCACTTCAATTTTCACGGATTTTACGAAGACTTATATTCACTTCAATTTTCCAAATTTTCGAGACTATATATTCAAATTTCATGATTTCTGAAGACTTATATTACTTCAATTTCATCAAATTTCTTTATGATTTATATTCACTTTAATTTCATAGATTTTTGAAGACTATTACTTCAATTTTCATGATTTAAAGACTTATATTCACTTCAAATTCATCGATTTTGAAGACTATTCACTTCAATTTCCTTGGATTATCTTAAGACTTATATTCACTTCAATTTCACAGTTTTCTAAGACTTATATTCACTTCAATTTTCATTTCGTTTTAAAGACTTATATTCACTTCAAATTTCATCATATTTCAAGATTATATTCACTTCATTATTATGGTTTTAGAGACTTATATTCTTTAAATTTCATGATTTTGAGACTTATATTCACTTAAATTTCATCCGATTATCTTAGATTATATCGACATTTTCTAAGTTTCAAAAGACTATTATTACAAATTTCATTGATTTTTGAAGACTTATATTCATTCAAATTTCATTGATTTCTAAGACTTATAAACTCATATTTCATCAAATTTTCTGAACTTATATTCACTCAAATTTCATTGATTATCTTAGATTTATATTCACTTTTCACGGATTTTAAGAGATTATATTCACTTATTTTCAGATTTTTGAAGACTTATATTCCTTCATCATTGATTATCTTGAGTTATATTCACTTCAATTTTCATATTTTGAGGACTTATATTCACTTCAAATTTCATCCAATTTTTGGGACTTATATTCACTTCAAATTTATATTTCACTTCAATTTCACTGGATTTTAGGAGATATATTCAACTTCAATATTCTCAGTTTACGAGACAGCATTCACTTCAATTTTCAAATTTCTTAAGTTGTATTCACTTCTAACTTTTAAGTTTTCTAAAGACTTATATTACTTCAATTTTCACAGTTTTCTAAGACTTATATTCACTTCAAATTTCATCGTTTTAAGACTTATTCACTTCAAATTTCATTGAGTTTTGAGACTTATATTCACTTCAATTTCACTTGATTTTCTAAAGATTATATTCACTTGAATTTTCACGGTTTTGAAGACTTATATTCACTTAAATCAAATTATCTTAAGATTTATATTCACTTCAAATTTTCATGATTTTTAAAGACTTATATTCACTTCAATTTCATAGATTTTAAAGACTTATATTCAATTCAATTTAACAATTTTCGAGATATATATTCCAAAATTTCATCAATTTTCTTGAAGAAGACTTATATTCACTTCAAATTTCCTTCATTTATCTAAGATTTATATTTACTTCAATTTTCCCAGTTTTACGAAGACTTATATTCACTTCAAATTCATTAGATTTTTTGAGACTTATATTCACTTCAAATTTCATAAGATTTTTGAAGACTTATATTCATGAATTTCATGATTCTTAGTTATTTCACTTCAATTTTCTCAGTTTCTAAAGACTTATATTGCTTGATTTTCACGGATTTTCTAAAACTTATATTCATTCAAATTTCATTGGATTTTAGAAGACTTATATTCACTTAAATTTCATGATTATCTTAAGTTATGTTCACTTCAATTTTACGGATTTTACGAAGACTTATATTCATACAATTTAGCCAAGTTTAGAAGACTTATATTCACTTCAAATTTCATCAGTTTTACAAAGACTTATTTACTTCAAATTCATCAATTTCTTGAAGACTTATATTCCCTTCATTTCATCAATTATTTAAGATTAATGTACTTCAATTTTACAAATTTCCTAGACTTATATTCATTCAATTTTTCACCAAATTTTCTAAAGACTTATATTACTTCAAATTTCATTAAGATTTTACGAAAGATTATATTCAATTTTAAATTTCACCGGATTTTCTAAGACTTATATTCACTTGAAATTTCATTAATTT